>ML783541.1:410886-423500 GCA_009831015.1 Picea engelmannii | reverse complement strand
CAACTCCATTCAAGATAGCATTCATCCCCTTAGCATTAAAAATAAACTCTAACTTATCATCCTTGGAGTCTAGCACAACAGGCTTTGTATATCCAGTCTCTACTACATCCCAAACATCAACACCCAAGGCCATTAAATATGTTCTCATTCTAATCTTCCAAAAGGAAAAATTTGTTCCATCAAACAGAGGGGGCTTAGAGGCTGAAGTTCCTTCATGACTTGTCATGTTTAAGCTTACAGATCTACCTTTGAATAAAAGGAACCTGCTCTGATACCAATTATTGGAAATACTTAAAACAACTGAGAGGGGGGGGTGAATCAGTTGTTTTTGAGCTTAAACAATTTTAAGTCTATTAAAACATTATTAATCTTTATTCAAGTGATCATCAACAATATACAACATATGGACAGTAAAATTAAAGAGCATCAGTCACACATAAAGTATACACAGAGACATATTTTCACGAGGAAACCCATAAAGGGAGAAAACCTCTTCTTCTTCGAAATGATAGGCAGTCTTTTAAGTTCTGTACATCATCTATAATTGAGCACCAACTCAATGTGAGGCTGCTACCTTTGTTTTACAAGCTCCAACTTGTTTGAGAGAACCAACTCTCTGGTTTCTCTAGCACCCACTAGAAGGAAGCACCAACTCCCTTAATGTTCCAGCACCAACTTCCAGTTACACAGGCTCCAACCTGTATAACAGAGAACACTTGTTCTCCCTTGCACCACCCTGCCACCCTGGTTTCTCTGGCTGCAACCAGATGGAAGCTACAACTTCCTGTGTTCAATCTCTCACTTGAACCTCTGAGGAAAACAGTCCTCCTGAGCACCTCCCAACATCCCTAAAACATAAATGAACAAATAAACATTCAACTACACAGATAAATCAATTCTTACCAATCTTTCTTTGTTCTGTAAATCTGGTCATCTTCTAATTGTTCTGCAATTCATTTCTTCCTCTGTCTGTTCAGCAGGTCTGCTCTGCATCAACTTCTTCTGTCATTCTGCTCAGCTTCAAGTTTTTTTTTTAATCATCAGTTACTCTTCCCTAATTTTCATCTCACACTGTGCATATTCTTCGTCTCACTCTTCACTGTCTGATTTTCCCTTTCTTATAGGTTTATTCATTTCTCATGCAAAAAGCCCAACCCTACGCTGTCTGTATCATTATCTTTTATACACACTCACGGTGGTTCAACTTCCCATCTCCTTAGGAAAAATGAAGACAATTGACTCAACAACTAAAACGCCAACCAATTGGTAATCATGATTCTGTTTCACTAACATATTTGAAACTGAAGAGTTAACTATGAGAGAGAACAATAGCCCTCCGATCAACACTTGATCTGATGATTCAAATCATTCCGCGATTTCACATATCATGATTTCGACATACCTGATGTTCAATGTTCTTGTCACTTACAAATTCCAATCCATGAAACTTCGTAAAGAAGTCGGATCAACGGTTCAGATCATATCTTGATCTGACGGTTCAGATTCAGTCGGGATTTCACACATTGCGATTTTGACACTCTTGACGTTCAATGTTTTTGTCACTTCAAAGTCCCGATCCACGAAACTCCGTAATGGAGTCGTATCAATGGTCCAGATCACATCTTGATCTGACGGTTGCAATTACGTCGTGATTTCGCATATCGCAATATCAAGATTCTTGATGTTAATATTCTTTGACATCTCCAAGACTCGATTCTCAAATCCCCGAAATGGACTTGGATTCAACGGTCTAGATTCAATCTTGATTCAATGGCTATGATTAAATCACAATTTTGCATATCGCGATTTCAGAATTCTTGTTGCATTGTTCCTTTTCCCTCTCTATGTCACAATTCATGAAACTTCGATATGGAGTTGGATCAACGGTCCAGATCTGATCTTGATTCAACGGCTGCGATTGAATCATGAATTCGCATATCACGATTTCGACATTCTTGTTGCATTGTTTTCTTGTCTCTCCATGTTGCGATTCACAAAACTCTGATATGGAGTTGGATCAACGGTCCAGATCTGATCTTGATTCAATGGCTGCAATTGAATCGCGAATTCGCATATCATGAAATCGGAATTCCTGTGGATGATATTACTTGACATCTCCAACACTTGATCCCTAAAACTCCGACATGGTATGGAATCAACGATCCAGATTCAACCTTAATATGACGACTCAGATTAAATCACGATTTCGCATATCGCGATTTCGAGAGGTTAGGGAACCCTGTTCCTTTGACTCTCCAATCAGTGAAATGATTATCTATCCCCACGTGTCTTACCCGTAAATGGACGGTCCTCCTTCTTTCGGAATTTTGTACACCCGCTTCTCCTTGTTATACTTTAAAAGGCGTGCAGGTTCTCCTTGATCCAATGATGGTCGGGTCCTGTGCTTGGATCTAACGTCTGAGATCTGTCCTCCTCTTTAGTGCGCTCTTCTTGAGATCTGACGGCCATTGGGAATTCAGGAAGAGATCCAATGAACACAGTTGTTTCTCTTCCCCAATTATCACTGCATCGCTGATCATCACTGTTGTACTCAAGCCATCATCACTACTATACTTGCCATCAATGACAAATATACGCTACCTGTAAAACATGCCAACAATCCTCTACATTCTTCCTGTACTCATGTCATCTTTACTTATGCCCATCTATTACATTCTTCTTGTACTTATGCTATTCGTTGTCTGTTAAATATTTGCCCACAATAGGTTCCCCCTTTTCTAAAATTTTTACAAGGTACGATATTTCTACTTTATTGAAAAGTTGTTGGTATGAAGAAGTAGTTCCTATTTCTTATACAGTTTATCAATATTTCCTTTCATCACTTTCTGCAGATCACAGTAAACAATGGCCTCCTTTCTACGTTAATCAATCTTCCTTCTCGGAAATCCATTGTTCCCTTTAATTCCCTCAAGCACACAAAACCTGTCTCCAACTTAATTTGCTCAGAGAACTTCAAAATTGTGCCTTTTCATCTAAGTCTGAGTTGGGATCAAAAATCACTTTTACACTGATCATAGTCCAAAAGAAACTTTTCTGATTTCCAAATTGGAAAAGGATTCTATAGGAGTCATTTACGTCGAAGTATTTTCCCTCATGAATAACTTTTGACTCTAACTCATACACTTTGATAGCCCAGACATACAATGCATTATTTAGTATTCTATGTGGAAACTAATTGTTGGTTCGAGGTAAACAATCAATTATTAAAGCTGTCAGGTCAACACAACAACCAACAACTATTTTAATGAACCTTTTGTAGCTAGCTTTCTCCTTGTCTTTTGGGACGACCCTCTTTTCAATGAAGGGAATATTATTTCAATACCACCTCCATTGGGGTTCTAACATCTTTGGGGTCTATTGGACTCTGAATCATAAAGTCGGATAATGTACCTTAAAACCCTTTCAAGTCTTCACGGTCGGCATGCAAACTCTTGTTAAAGGGGGAATATACATTCGATATTGTCTCTGTCAGAGTCCTAACATTTGTTTTATCTGTTGAACTTCAAATTATAAAATCTGATGACTTACCTTAAAAGTATTCATAACACTTTGGGGTCGGCACATAGATCTAGGTTAAAAGAGGAATATACTTTCTATACCCTGCTATCAGGGTATACATGAACCTGAGTATCAATTACCTCTGATGATATGACTCTGATGCACCCACCTATTACCACAACTACACTCCCATCATATCGACACACAACCCCAGACGAGATAAGGAATATTCTTCGATCCTTTTCCTTTGGAGAATAATTAATTCATGAACCTTTTCCTATCCAATGGAAATGACTCTGATAGCCGCATTTTTTTCAAATATGTGCCTCTCCCATGATCTCTATACACCGATTCAGACACTCTAGCCTCTCAAATCACATTAATGGTGAGATCGTGTTCATATTTTTGAAATGTTCCTTGTACATTGGATGTTTAATGCGCAATTAAAATGATCCATTACACTTGAAATAACCCTAAACCCTATTTTATACTTTATATTCCTTCTTAAGTTGGTAAAGTGTTCTACCTCACACTCATTAGCTTTGTAATACTCTGAAACCATCTAGTTTGATTAAATTGTAGGTATTACATTTTTTTTCTAAAATTACTTGTCTTTTTATCAGTGCCTCATTATTTAGCTTTGGATTAATTCATGTTTTAATTCGGGTGATGCAGGATATAGACAACATTTCACCATGGAAAGTCATAATACTAGGAGATCTAGGGGATCTGTCTACTTTCAATCAACCTCTATGCCTGAAACTTATTCTCTCCAGGAAAAGGTTCTAGTAACAGACACTTCCCATCACACTAGTGAAGACCAAAACCTCAAATACGATGATATTTACAGGATTTTCAACACTGGAGATTTTTCTCTGAAGAACGAAAACTTGGAAATATACTAGAACATACAGAAAATTGGCATTCACTTAGTGGCTACTAAATCAGCCCTATTTTCCTACAATAATTCATCCTAGTGGTGCTTTAAGCAATTCGACCTAAACAATCCAACCATAATAAGCAAGCACAAAAGGTGAGTAACATCTTTGAGGCTTGAGGATATCAACGTGAGGTACCACCTACCCACAACTGCATGTGTTATCAATGAGACATTATTAAAAGGTTTCACTCAAATAAATAAAGGTCGAGGTAAATTAATGAAACATTGGTGGTTAGATGAGGAAAAGACTCTTAAACAGAGACAGAAGCTAGTCCCCACCCAGGAATTCAAAGCACCATAAACAATATTGGTCTCCTTGTTGAAATGGTTTTACAACGAAGAGAAAAGAAAGCGTTTCCAGACAGATTGGCTACCCTTGGCCCATACCATTGTTAAGATGAGACACATCACTAGTACATTTGGGTAATTTTCCTACGACATGTTCATAGCAGTTGTCAATTTATATTGTCAGTAAAACAAAAAACATCGAACCCCCTCAAATGACATTTCACATGACGTCGTTATACCGACGACACATATATCGTCTCTTGTGTGACGTTTCTAGCAGACAAGTGCCATATCTACTTTCATTTTCCAAGCCTACTATGGACGTCACAACTATTGTTCCTAAGTTTATACTTTAAGGCTCTAAAGTATACCATCAAGGCATCCGTAAAGGTAAAGATAACTAAAGGGTAAGAATCAAAATGAAGGGTAAATCAGAGTTGGTTTCTCAACTTCCTCTGTCTAGCTTCCCATTGTTCTTGGATGCTGATATCTCTCTCAATAACTGCCCATGAACATTCTAATTCAACCCGGTTAGTTGTTGTTTGCAGAATAGTATTAAACAGGTTCAAAGAAATGCTAGTTTGATCTTGGAGGCCAGGTTCTATGTTGGGTTGTCTATTATTTGGGACAGTCATGGAAAATAAACTTTTATTTAAATATGAAAATTTTGAATATTTGTTTCTTTAATTTTTAAGGGATGAAAAGAGAAAAAGAGTTTTGAACACAAAATAATAGCATAATAACAGTTGAGGTTGTTTCCTGTACTTGAAACAATTTTAAGAATAGTAAAATAACAAAGTAGTACTGCTGAGAAAATATGAGGCTTTAATCATGAAAGATTCTCATGTTGTAACAAGAGACAAAGAATAAATCGAGATCTCTAATGAAGTGTAAAATATAATCATTCAAATGACCTACAGGTCTTGAAATTGCTGATAGCAATCACAGAGGAAAAACTGTAAATGATTTAATAACCAAATCAATTCAAACTACAATGGATGTGTGAAATAAACTTATAGTTGATCATTCATTAGAAATACGTAAGAAGAAAAATATTGAAAAATATTGGAAACAGGGTAAAGAACACATAGTTTCAAGTTGACAGAATTCAGAATCTCGTCTGTATTATTTATATCACAGTGGATTGGAAAACTTTTTAATACAATCGGCTCTCTCAAAAACAAAAAGCCCCATCCTCAGTCTTGTGAAAATATATTTATACATGATCACCAAACATTTTTCCCATTCGTGATTAACTAACTTCCTAAGACTAATGGTTACATGAATGAACAATGTCAAACCGTTTACATTTCTATTCTAACTTCTTTATTATTCCAATGATGAAAATCTTCAAAACAATATTTCATGTCTTAGTTGATGAACCTCCTCCTTTTTGTTTAAGATAGCGAATACATTTTCCCAAAAACTGTACTAAAACTCTGGGAGCTTCTTGAATATCCTTTGCTTCAAATAAGAAAAACTTTCTCTGCAGTTCTGGCAGATGGTCTTCGATAATATTTCTTGTGAACTTAATAGTTTGTAGTTTTAAGTTAGGCATTACTATCCATTTGTCAATTTGAGTAACATCGATTACCTTTATTTGTGGGATCTCTTTCTTAATTTCTTCCATATCCTCTTTGAATCTTAACTGATGCCTAACAATGCTAATTTCCCCTAACAACCCTGAACAATCATTTTTTCCAATGTTTAATGAAGTTTTCTCTAAAAGGTCAAAAATTCCTTGACAATTGTCATTAACTTCTCTGGTCATTCTTTTGTTTTCTGCGAGGTCTGCCTCCCATAGCTTGAGTATTACATCACCTTTAATATGCTCTAAAACATATAGTTTTTTAGCCTCCCTGAAATCCTCTTTTGTTGAAAAAGCCACTACTTTTTGGAAAGTTTCTCTGGCTACTTTCACTTCTCTTTCTTTCTGGAGAATATTTTCCAAGGATTTACTTGTTTCCTGAAAGTAATTCTGAACAAATTCCATATTAAAAAACACTCCATGTTGTTCTTTTTCTATCTTCATATGTATTTCCAATACTTGGGCCTAGAAGATTTCAAGCTCTACCACTTGATTTGAAATGGAATTAATCTTATCTTGTAATTGTTTATTTATTTCCTCTTTCTTTATGACCTGTTCTTGAGTGACCTATATTTTCTGATTTTCTTCCTCTAAGCTTGCTTTCATTTTTTGAATCTCTTGAATATCATTTAATATAGCTCGTTCTAGACCCTTTTTTATCCCCCAACTGATATTTCTTTCAGTCTCCTTTAATTGATCCTGTAGCTAAGCTATCATCTGATCTTTCTGCTCCAACATAGTTGTCAAACTACCCACAGAGTATAAATTTGTCGATGCTAAGGCTCCCATTCTTCCTGCTATCTATGTAGTGAATTCTCCCTCTTTAAGTTGTTTTCCATCTATAATGATCTTGTGCTTTTTAATCATCATATCTCCTCTTGGATGCATTTCCTATTTTAGGATAGCCTTTCTCTTTTTACTGAAAAAATAATCAGAGGAAGGAATCTCATCTCTAGAAATAGGCTCAAGATCACTTACGTATAGAGCTCCCTCTTGGGGGTTTCCATAAGTAGACTGCAATGGAGTCAAAGAGGTAATGGGACTTCCAAGTTCCGTCGATGTTGTTCCTCCTACCTTTTTAGGAATATTTTTAGGGATTTCCGAGGGTATTTCCAACTCCTTTCCTTTCCCTACCTCTGATTTTTCTGTCTGAGGAACCTCTATTTCTTGTGAAGACATTTCAATCTCCTTCATTTTTCCCTTTGTATTTGCTTTATCTTGTACATCTGTTTCAAAGCCTGGGGGAGGCCCTTCCAGCTCTGGAGGAGGGGTTGTGGATTCACCCTGCAAAATTTTTGGCAAACAACTTCACCTGTGACTTTGGAAGGACATGAAACCAGTCTGTAAGTCGGGTGATGAGGCACGTACCCTATTCAATACCTCCTCATAAATTTTAACCTCCTTGAATATATCATCATAAACAGATTTTTCATGTTCATAAGCTTTCATATTACAGTGCATCAAATGTTTGCTTACTAATTGATAAGGGTCATGCTATCTGTGCTCAATATCTACCAGTTTTATTTTATCTAAATCTTCCGCTTCCACTTTAGAATGGCCTAGGTTTAGTAATGAACATTTTCGGACATACATAGGGAAGATTGGCCAGGATTTCTTTTGAACTGCCTTTAGCTCTATTCCAATACCACCTTTCATTATTTGATGTGCTACCTCCCTCAATACCAGTCTGTCTGAGAGGAATTTTGGAAGTGCATGAGGGGGGATTGAGCATCCATAAAACCTAATGTAAGAGAAGTTTTCATCAACAAACCAATCGGCTATTGCTTTGAGATTTCCTGAGACTGACTCAGAAATGCTAGGGGGTTCACAACCATAAAACATTTTATGCATTGGAATTATAATAAAATGACAAATTTCGTAAAATGCATTTTTAGCATTTTCTTCCCATAGGACAGAGTGATACTCATGAATGGGTTCGGGGCAAGTTATGTTCCAACTCCAATTCACCAGGGGAAGAGTCACAAAGAAAACTGCATCCATAATGTACGCTGACATGTAAAAGGCCACTGGTTGACCTTTAGATTTTGCAACTCTGTAATTTGAAACTTCCTGAGCTAGGTTATCAGAGAAAATATTACTCCAGTTGAAAGTATATCCTTCTGAAGCTTCGTCTAAAAAGGGCACCCATTCTGCAAGAAAATGGCAGGGATTCTTTTTCCCGAAAATTCTACACAACTAGACCATGTATTCATTCAAATATGTTGTGGCATAAACCCCATGGGTATCGGCCCTAAACTTTGATGGACATCTCCACCATTCTCTGATTAAATCGAGATAAGTTCAGTCTGCCTCAATACACTCCTTCCTTTGAAATTCAGCTAAAAACTCGGCATTATAAGTGTACTTAGGATTTGGTGAGAGTTTATACATTAATTGTATATGTTCTGGCCTGAATGAGCCGACAACGACCCCTTGATCATTTAAAATTCTCCTTGTCTGGATATCAACCTTTTCCAACACCCAATTGATCATGTCGTTGTATGCCAAAAGTCGAGGATGCACTGCGATCTTATGAAGCTCTGATTCTGCTACATCCCAGAAGTGATTCTCAAAATTAGTAGGAGAATTCTTGATTTCGTATTCCATGAATTCAGAGATTTGTGTGCAGGATTTAATTGAGTCAATGGCGTGTGGTGTAGTGTCATAGATGATATCTCCTTCTGGGTTGCGCATCTCCTCTATATCTCCACTCTGCTTCGGTGCTTTCTTTAGTGCCATGACTTTATGTTAGATGGAAAACCTATCATAGAAAAGGAGTGTATGAGCTCGGCTGAATGCGTCTTACGCTTTAATAGTATGAAACAGAATATGTTGTGAAACATAGACCTCTAAACTCTCTTTTAATTCATTTAACGATGTAGGTAATGACACAGCTGACAAGAATTCAATACATTGAATGCAGTGGATATTTACTAAGATACACATTAGTGTCACATATCATCAGTTATCCTTTATTAAAGTGGCCGCATTTTGGCGCTTTTGAATTCAAATTTCGGAAAATTTCATTCGATCGGAAACTGAAACATGAACTAACCAAAAAGTTTGATTGTCATTAATTATGCTTCCAAAACAGGATTAATTTAGACTAAACACAGATTAGGAGTCGAGACTTCGTGTTTCGGGATTTCGAGGATCGTGTTGACAAGAGGTATGTTATCACTGAATCCCGATTTCCTAAATTGCGAAATCATGAGAAGTTTAAATTGGGACTTAACTTCGTTTTAGTAAATTAATTAATCATTATTAAAACCGCTTTAATTCTTTCAGGATTTCGGGGATCGTGTTGACAAGAGGTATGTCATCGCTAAATCTCGATTTTTGAAATTGCGAAATGATTAACTTAAGCCTTAAATTTTTGTATTAGTGAATTAATTAATCAGGGTTAAGGACTAACTTCCAAAACAGGATTAATTCAGTTTAAACACAGATTATGAGTCGGGACTTCATGTTTCGAGATTTCGGGGATCATGTTGACAAGAGGTATGTCATTGATGAATCTTGAATCCCGAAATTGCGATATGATTAATTTAGTCTTTAATAATTAGTAACTTCCATATTTCGGGAAATCGGGGATCGAGATTCCGCTATTGGAAATGCATTATAACATATG
Source organism: Picea engelmannii (assembly GCA_009831015.1). Taxonomy (NCBI): domain Eukaryota; kingdom Viridiplantae; phylum Streptophyta; class Pinopsida; order Pinales; family Pinaceae; genus Picea; species Picea engelmannii. The sequence continues at coordinate 413,534 of ML783541.1, read as the reverse complement.
TTCTCAGTAAACCCCAAATTTCGAAAAACTTTTTAAAGGTTAATCTTAGCTCCTTTAGGGTTTAAACTTTCTGTGATTTAAGAAATAATTTTATAGAAAGTGCATCGGGACTTTTATAACATTTTTGGTTTTTTTTCCTTTTATTATTTAAATAATAAATCTTGTCGGGATTTCGATACCGGCCTTTTGGAAAAGATAGTGAGGGTTATGCTTCGTGAAAAATCGAAACCCGAAAAAGGAAGATTTTAGTTTTGAAGATTAAAAATTTAGTATATGTTTCAACATAGGCCCTAATTGGGGACCTCATCTCCTTGTAGGATGAGGAGAACAGGTGGACTTAGTTCCTTTATTGGGTAAATGGAGTCAATGGCTTCTTTCTGTAGAACTTGTTTAGGAAGGGGATACAGAGGGAAAAAGAGATTTCGCGTTTACTTCTGAAAAGCTTTTCAAAACTCTCAATGATGTAAACTCAGCTGTAGTCACATTCATGATCTTCTCCTTATCGCTACTAAACTTAAGTTTGCTTTAAGATGATCAAAACAATCCTAGGAAACCCAACAGATCTTGTGGGCTTTTGGCTTGCATCAAATGAAGTAAACTTCATGTTTTTTAATTGGGGAGCCCTGTCTGGATTTAGGATGAAGATCCGATTTCGAAAGGCTGGTAACCAGAATAGAGTTAAATTTATGTATGACAACCTTAAAGATACCTCATATATTGCTTCACTGCCAGCGAGCCTGTTCAGTACCCCGGTGAAGTTATCTTTCCCTTTTTACTGAATTTCCTTTCACCACTTCGAATCATAATTATGCATTTAAACTCAGATATTGCTTCACTACCAGCAAGCCTATTCAGTACCCCGGTGAAGTTATCTGTCCCTTTTTACTGAATTTCCTTTCACCACTTCGAATCATAATTATGCATTTAAACTCAGATATTGCTTCACTGCCAGCGAGACTGTTCAGTACCCCGGTGAAGTTATTTGTCCCTTTTTACTGAATTTCCTTTCACCACTTCGAATCATAATTATGCATTTAAACTCAGATATTGCTTCACTGCTAGAGAGCCTGTTCAGTACCCCGGTGAAGTTATCTGTCCCTTTTTACTGAATTTCCTTTCATCGTCTTTTCGACTAGATGGGGGCAATCAAATATGAATTTCCTTTCACCATCTGTCTTATATTTTACTTTTTGAATACGAAGTGGGGGCAATCAGTGGTAGTAAGTATACAGGGATGGTTATTTGGGTTATGCATATCACCTACTGCAAATTCCAACCTAGTCTCTCTGTAAAGATGTGTGTATTTTCCTCCAAAAACTGGAATCGTAGTGTATTTCATGTCAAGCTGGAGAGATCCTCCAAGCTTGGCACCCCATGTGTTAAGCCCTAATATTGGCTCATTACCCCTTAATTGGGGCATATTATATTAGTAATGTTATTTTATTTATGTCGGCTTTAGGCCATTAGTTGTAATTATACCTCCTAGTCTCCTCTATATACCAAGGAGACATTTTCATTTTGAATCATCTTGTACTTGAACATTTAAGTGGGGTAAAAGGGGGTTGCCCCCTCGAAGAGGCTTATTATTTGAAATTATCTCTTTTTCAAGGTATTGAGTACTTTTCTGAGGTTTTTCTATGCTATATTGATATTTGGTTCTTAACATATGGTATCAGAGCTCAAGGTCTTGGGGTTTCGCTGCTACATCTGAGACACCATGGAATTTTCACTATAACATTTTTTCTACAGTGTTTCAAAAGGAATGGATTGGAGGATATTTAGTAGACAAATCAAGGTACGTTGGGTTCAAAATTCATCTCCTGAGGCCTTATACTTTCGGAGATACAACCTGTACAAGATAGAGTTCTGGAATAATCCTGAACTGATTGATTGCGGAATTTTCGCTATAAACAATTTTCTGTAATGTTTCAGACCCTGAAATCTAAAGAATATTTATAGAAATTAGTAAGGTATCTGTGGTAAAATGTTCAGCTTCTAGGTCATCTTAAATTTGTAGATACACCCTGTGTAATATAGGGTATCTGACTAGTCTCAAGAAGGTGTTCTAGGTAAAACAACCATAACTTCTTCCTAGAGTATCCAAATTGAGTGGAACTAGTTTCATTGGATCTTGGACAGTCTGTAGTATTTCCGGTGTGAGTTTCAGAATTTTATATCAATTATTTTGTGCGGGGCACGATATACAAGTGAGATCTCCTGGAAAGGCCAAAAATCAGCAAGTTGTGGGGAAGTTACTGTAAATTCCACTTGGCACATCCAATTTTGATCATAACTATGGCATTGCAGAGAAGAAATATCAGAGAACTACATAAAAGAAATTATCATACCCAGAAGGGCCAAAACTTGGGAGATACAAAATAAGAAATATTGTCTAGCAGAACCACTACAAAATCAAGGTTCAAAAGTGATACTTGGCCAACATTCCACCAAAAAAGGGAACTTCTACACCAAATAAGCCTCCAGAAAATCCTACTTGGACTCTTGATGAAGGTGAAGAAATGCATAGGGAAATAAATGAACTACAAAAGAATATGAATTCAATGGAATCTATGTTGGATACTAAGATGGATGGTTTAAAAGGGGAGATCATGGAAGTATTGAAAAATTTCGTAACAGAGAAGACACCT
>ML783541.1:383512-406864 GCA_009831015.1 Picea engelmannii | reverse complement strand
TTAAGCCCTAATATTGGCTCACTACCCCTTAATTGGGGCATATTATATTAGTAATGTTATTTTATTTATGTCGGCTTTAGGCCATTAGTTGTAATTATACCTCCTAGTCTCCTATATATACCAAGGAGACATTTTCATTTTGATCAGCTTGTACTTGAACATTTAAGTGGGGTAAACGGAGGTTTCCCCCTCGAAGAGGCTTATTATCTGAAATTATCTCTTTTTCAAGGCGTTGAGTACTTTTCTGAGGTTTTTCTAAGCTATATTGATATTTGGTTCTTAACACCATGACCTAGATAACAACATACCATACTTCGGAGGGATGTCGGTGACCACTACATCCATAAGAATGATTTTTACAGGTATTTGTGCCAGATTGACCACCAGGTCATTAATAATACCTATTCATTTGACCTTTCTTGAATCGAATGAATATAAGTCTTCATATGGCCTGGTGATTTCAAGGCCTAGTTTCTCCATAATGTCTTTTGGCATCACATTATGGGATGCTCCAAAATCTAGCATGCATTTATGAAGTAGGTGGTCGAATAAGGTCAACGTGATATAGAAGGGGGCCACAGTGTCTCTCGTACCTTCGAAATGCGGACCAAAAACTGTGTTTGGCTTGTCATCTTCTAAGTTGATGACATCGGCTTGACTTTCGTCTTCGGAAAAGCTAATCATCTTGGCAATTTGTTTTCTGTATATGGGATTTTTGGCCAATTTAACAAGTGGGATAGGGATTTTGATTTTATTTATTTCGTTTTCCAGATTAAAATTTCCCAAGGCCTTGTCGCTCTCTATGTTTGGGGCCTCCATTCCTTTCTTTTCAGCTTTTATTTGTGGTGCGGACTTGGTTTCAGTCACAGGAACCTGTGTTTTCTCAGTGGGTGTTCCTACTGACTTTGACTTGACAGGTTGTGTGTCAGCGGTTTGGGTTTTTGCATTTTTTTTCTCAGCAACCTTTGGAGTTGCTTCATCAGTTTCTCCCCTAGGCAAAAAAAAATTTGTTGGGGTGGTTGGAAGACTCTTGTTCTTAGGTCTTAAATTATATTTCTCAAGTAGTTCGGCTATAATATCATCCGTGATACCCTAATAGGCCAACTCTTTAGTCGTATCATTGGTAACATTGTCTTCTGATCTAAATTCCTTATTTAATGATTTTTCGTAATCTTGTCTCAATAAATAAGGTGATTTATTATCGTCGCCAAGATTATTAATATCCTCATCAAACTCTTCAAAATATTCTATATCTTCCTCTCCAATGAAGTTTTCACTTTTGAAGGGGGTTGGGATTTTTTTATCTTCATTTTTAGTTGTTTTCTGTGGGGCCTGAGGATCAAGATTCCTTCTAAAATCCTTCCTAGGAAAATTATCCCTTTTTTATTTATCTAGTTCCATTTTTGAGATCTTATTTGAAAGTTCTCTAATTACCCTAGCCATCTCTTCTATTTTATCTCCCAAGGATTTAACCGATCCTGAGGCTCCACCTTATTCTTTGAATTTCCTATTTTCTTTATTCCCAGTTTCTATTTTTGCTTTTAATTTCCCTGATGCCATCATGTTCGATTCAATCTCAAGGGAATCATCTTGCATTTTGTGAGATCTGTTGATCTCCTTTCTCTCAATAACAGGGAGAAAGCGGGATCAAAGGTGCCAGCAAAAGTCACCTTTGTTGCGGGTTGAGAAGGTTTGACTTCAACCGAGATTTTATTATATAACTTGTTAAACTTTTGCATGAACCCTAGAACATATTTTGAGTTTTTCTTTCTAAGGGCTTCGAATTCAGTTAAGTAATAGAGGTGGTCCCTCCTCTTCCCCCATTGTCTAATAAAAGCGTTTTCAAGTTCTTCATAAGATCTTAGAGATCTGGTTGCTAAGGCTCGGAACCAAGTCCTCACCTGTCCTTTGAAATTCTGAATGAGGAGTCTGGAATATACATCTTCTTGTTCAATTCCGAGGATGTCGGAAAATTTGTCAAAGAAGTTTATATGTTCTTGAGCGGTCAAATCTCCCTCCCCTGTAAACTTGGGAAGGATTTTCATACAATTTTCGGGAAGGTCGTGTAGAGGAACTGGGAGAATGAGGGAGGCATATCTAGCAGCTACTTTAGCAAAGATTCCAGGGGAAGTGGTGCTTGGCCTCCTGCTAGTCCTCCTGGGGCACCGCCCCCAGCTCCTACACCTCCGTGTGCAGCCATTGATAGATTAGAGGCTGAAGCTTGGAGTGTGTGAGGAGAGGGCTCATGGAAATCTGAGAAATATTCCTCAAGAAAAGAAAACGTATCGTATAACAGGGGAAAACAGACATATCTCTCAAGGATTTCCTGAACGTTCAACTGCGTAAAATCAGGCTGACAAATAGTATGTATGGGTGAAATGATTTTTCTAAGAGATCTTCGTGATTTTAAAATATTTTCCGGATCAGAGACTGGCGAGGTCTACTTGTCGTCCAGGTTCTTTCTGGTGTTATTTTGGCTAATAGCTAGTTTACTTATCGTGGATTCGCCAAGTGAAAAATATAAGGTAGCTTTAGAAGGTTTTCTATCTTTGTTCACTATCAAAGAAAGAAAGTGTCAATCTCATTCTTCCCAGGGAAAAGTTTTGTTTCTTCGTTCCCCGACAATGGCGCCAAAAAGATGTTGTTCCTAAGTTTATACTTTAAGGCTCTAAAGTATATCGTCAAGGCATCCATAAAGGTAAAGGTAACTAAAGGGTAAGAATCAAAATGAAGGGTAAATCAGAGTTGGTTTCACAACTGCCTCTGTCTAGCTTCCCATTGTTCTTGGATGTTGATATCTTTCTCAATAGTTTCCCATGAACGTTCTAATTTAACCTGGTTAGTTGTTGTTTACAGAATAGTATTAAATAGCTTCAAAGAAATGCTAGTTTGACCTTGGAGGCCAAGTTCTATGTTGGGCTATCTATTATTTGGGACAGTCATGGAAAATAAAGTTTTATTTAAATATGAAAAGTTTGAATATTTGTTGCTTTAGTTTTTAAGGGATGAAAAGAGAAAAAGAGTTTTGAACTCAAAATAATAGCATAATAACAGTTGAGGTCGTTTCCTATACTTGAAACAATTTTAAGAATAGTAAAATAACAAAGTAGTACTGCTGAGAAAATATGAGGCTTTAATCACGAAATAATCTCATATTGTAACAGGAGACAAAGAAGAAATCAAGATTTCTAATGAAGTGTAAAATATAATCATTCAAATGACCTACAGGTCTTGAAATTGTTGATAGCAATCACAGAGGAAAAATTGTAAATGTTTTAATAACCAAATCAATTCAAACTATAATGGATGTGTGAAATAAACTTATAGTTGATCATTCAATAGAAATACGTCAGAAGAAAAATATTGGAAAATATTGGAAACAGAGTAAAGAACACATAGCTTCAAGTTGACAGAATTTAGAATCTCGTCTGTATTATTTATATCACAATGGATTGGAAATTTTTTTAATACAATTGGCTCTCTCAAAAACAAAAAGGCCCATCCTCAGTCTTGTGAAAATAAATTTATACATGATCACCAAACATTTTTCCCATTGGTGATTAACTAACTTCCTAAGACTAACGGTTACATGAATGAACAATGTTAAACCATTTACATTTCTATTCTAACTGCTTTATTATTCCAATGATGAAAATCTTCAAAACAATATTTCATGTCTACGTTGATGAACCTCCTCCTTCTGCTTTAAGACATCGAATACATTTTCCCAGAAACTGTACTAAAACTATGGGAGCTTCTGGAATATCCTTTTCTTCAAATAAGAAAAACTTTCTCTGCAGTTCTGGCATATGGTCTTCGATAATCTTTCTTGTGAACTTAATAGTTTGTAGTTTTAAGTTAGGAATTACTATCCATCTGTCAATTTGAGTGACATCGATTACCTTTATTTGTGGGATCTCTTTCTGAATTTCTTCCAGATCCTCTTTGAATCTTAACTGATGCTTAACAATTTTAATTTCCCCTAACAACCCTGAACAATCGTTTTTTCCAATGTTTAATGAAGTTTTCTCTAAAAGGTCAAAAATTCCTTGACAATTGTCATTAACTTCTCTGGTCATTCTTTTGTTTTCTGTGAGGTCTACCTCCCATACCTTGAGTATTACATCACCTTTAATATGCTCTGAAACAGATAGTTTTTTAGCCTCCCCAAAATCCTCTTTTGTTGAAAAAGCCACTACTTTTTGGAAAGTTGCTCTGGCTTCTTTCACTTCTCTTTATTTCTAGAGAATATTTTCCAAGGATTTACTTGTTTCCTAAAAGTAATTCTGAACAAATTCCAGATTAAAAAACACTCCCTGTTGTTCTTTTTCTATCTTCATATGTATTTCCAATACTTGGGCCTGGAAGACTTCAAGCTCTATCACTTGATTTGAAATGGAATTAATCTTATCTTATAATTGTTTATTTATTTCCTCTTTCTTTATGACCTGTTCTTGAGTGACCTGTATTTTCTGATTTGCTTCCTCTAATCTTGCTTTCATTTTTTGAATCTCTTGAATATCATTTAATCTAGCTCGTTCTAGACCCTTTTTTATCCCCCAACTAATATTTCTTTCAGTCTCCTTTAATTGATCCTGTAGATGAGCTATCATCTGATCTTTCTGCTCCAACATAGTTGTCAAACTACCCACAAAGTATAAATTTTTTTATTCTAAGGCTCCCATTCTTCCTACTATCTCTGTAGCGAATTCTCCCTCTTTAAGTTTTTGTCCATCTATAATGATCTTGTTCTTTTTAATCATCATATGTCCTCTTGGATGCATTTCATGTTTTAGGATAGCCTTTCTCTTTTTACTAAAAAAATAATCAGAGGAAGGAATCTCATCTCTAGAAATAGGCCCAGGATCACTTACATATAGAGCTCCCTCTTGGGGGTTTCCATAAGTAGACTGCAATGGAGTCAAAGAGGTAATGGGACTTCCAAGTTCCATCGATGTTGTTCCTCCTACTTTTTTAGGAATATTTTCAGGGATTTCCGAGGGTATTTCCAACTCCTTTCCTTTCCCTGCCTCTGATTTTTCTATCTGAGGAACCTCTATTTCTTGTGAAGACATTTCAGTCTCCTTCATTTTTCACTTTGTATTTGATTTATCTTGTACATCTGTTTCAAAGCCTAGGGGAGGCCCTTACAACTCTGGAGGAGGGGTTGTGGATTCACCCTGCAAAATGTTTGGCAAACAAATTCACCTGTGACTTTGAAAGGACATGAAACCAGTCTATAAGTCCAGTGATGAGGCCCGTACCCTGTTCAATACCTCCTCATAAGTTTTAACCTCCTTGAATATATCATCATAAATAGATTTTTCATGTTCATAACCTTTCATATTACAGTACATCAAATGTTTGCTTACTAATTGATAAGGGTCATGCTTTCTGTGCTCAATATCTACTAGTTTTATTTCTTCTAAAGCTTCGGCTTCCACTTTAGAATGGCCTAGGTTTAGTAATGAAAATTTCCCGACATACACAGGGAAGATTGACCTGGATTTATTTTGAGATGCCTTTAGCTCTATTCCAATACCACCTTTCACTATTTGATGTGCTACCTCCCTCAATACCAGTTTGTCCGGGAGGAATTTTGGAAGTGCATGAGGGGGGATTGAGCATCCATAAACCCTAATGTAAGAGAAGTTTTCATAAACAAACCAATCGGCTATTGCTTTGAGATTTCCTGAGACTGACACAGAAATGCGAGGTGGTTCACAGCCATAAAACATTTTATGCATTGGAATTATAATAAAATGACAAATTTCGTAAAATGCATTTTTAGCATTTTCTTCCCATAGCACATAGTGATACTCGTGAATGGGTTCGGGGCAAGTTATGTTCCAACTCCAATTCATCAGGGGAAAAGGAGTCACAAAGCAAATTGCATCCATAATGTACGCTGACATGTAAAAGGCCACTGGTTGACCTTTAGATTTTGCAACTCTGTAATTTGAAACTTCCTGAGCTAGGTTATTAGACAAAATATTACTCTAGTTGAAAGTATATCCTTCTGAAGCTTCTTCTAAAAAGGGCACCCATTCTACAGGAAAATGGCAGGGATTTTTTTTCCCGAAAAGTCTACACAGCATAATTGCTACATATACCATGTATTCATTCAAATATGTTGTGGCATAAACCCCATGGGTATCGTCCTTAAACTTTGATGGACATCTCCACCATTCTATGATTAAATCTGGATAAGTTCAGTCTACCTCAGTACACTCCTTCCTTTGAAATTCAGCTAAAAACTCGGCATTATAAGTGTACTTAGGATTTGGTGAGAGTTTATACATTACTTGTATATGTTCTGGCCTGAATGGGCCGACAACGACCCCTTGATAATTTAAAATGCTCCTTGTTGGGATATCAACCTTTTCCAAGGCCCAATTGATCATGTCATTGTATGCCAAAAGTCGAGGACGCGCTGTGATCTTATGAAGCTCTGATTCTGCTACATCCTAGAAGTGATTCTTGAAATCAGTAGGAAAATTCTTGATTTTGTATTCCAGGAATTCAAAGATTTGTGTCTAGGATTTAATTGAGTCTATGGTGTGTGGTGTAGTGTCGGATATGATATCTCCTTCTAGGTTGCGCATCTCCTCTGTATCTTCACTCTTCTTCGATGCTTTCTTTGGTGCCATGACTTTATGTTAGATGGAAAACCTGTCACAGAAAAGGAGTGTATGAGCTCGGCTGAATGCGTCTTACGCTTTGATAGTATGAAACAGAATATGTTGCGAAACACAGACCTCTAAACTCTCTTTTAATTCATTTAACAATGTAGGTACTGACGCAGCTGACAAGAATTCAATACATTGAATGCAATGGATATTTACTAAGATACGCATTAGTGTCACATATCATCAGTTATCCTTTATTAAAGTGGCCGCATTTTGGCGCTTTGGAATTCAAATTTCAGAAAATTTCATTCCATCGGAAACTGAAACATGAACTAACCTAAAAAGTTTGATTGTCATTAATTATGCTTCCAAAACAAGATTAATTTAGAATAAACACAGATTAGGAGTCGAGACTTCGCATTTCGGGATTTCGGGGATCATGTTGACAAGAGGTATGTTATCACTGAATCCCGATTTCCGAAATTGTGAAATCATGAGAAGTTTAAATTAGGACTTAACTTAGTTTTAGTAAATTAATTAATCGATATTAAAACCACTTTAACTCTTTTAGGATTTCGGGGATCGTGTTGACAAGAGGTATGTCATCGTTGAATCTCAATTTCTGAAATTGCGAAATGATTAACTTAAGCCTTAAATTTTCGTATTAGTGAATTAATTAATCAGGGTTAAGGACTAACTTCCAAAACAAGATTAATTTAGTTTAAACATAGATTATGAGTCGGGACTTTGCGTTTCGAGATTTCAGGGATCATGTTGACAAGAGGTATGTCATCGATGAATCTCGAATCCCGAAATTGCGATATGATTAATTTAGTATTTAATAATTAGTAACTTCCATATTTCGGGAAATCGAGGATCGGGATTCCATGATTGGAAATGCATTAAAACATATGTTCTTATTAAACCCCGAATTCCGAAAAAAAATTTAAAGGTTAATCTTAGCTCCTTTAGGGTTTAAACTTTTTGTGATTTAAGAAATAATTTTACAGAAAGCGCATCGAGACTTTTATACAATTTTTGGTTTTTTTGCCTTTTATTATTTAAAGAATAAAGCTTGTCAGGATTTTGGTATCGGCCTTTTGGAAAAGATAGTGAGGATTATGCTTCATGAAAAACCAAAACCCCAAAAAGGAAGATTTTAGTTTTGAAGATAAAAAAATTAATATACATTTCAACAACAACCAAGATGCTGGAACATCTCACTCGTGACGCCTCAGGGGACGTCGTAAGACCAACGAGGGGCCTATATCTCTAACTGTTATGATCCAAATACTCAAAATATCATAAAATAACATAAGTACGCACCATGTACATAATTTCAACATGGATCACAACTCCAATATAGATGAGTTACACAATAACTCCTTAAATAATAGGGTAACCCCCTCCAAATAACCAAATACATTTCATACTTCACAATTCACCTGTCAATAATGAATACATGATCTCTTATATATATTTATTCGCACTTGCACATGAGGCCCCTTTATCACTAGGTCGAACCTATTACATATGTATTTACACACTACATGTACATTTAGGCCCATATATCCCCCCCCCCCCCCTTGGGGTCATATCATATACATTTAGCCATATATATGCCCCCCTTGGGTCATAACATGGTACCCTCCTTCAAAAATCTTTGTCCTCAAGGCTTTGCATTTAAAGGCTTCACATGTGATGAAAACAAGTAATATGATTTTCTTATGTTCCTTCTTTATTCATTCCATTGTTGATGATCTATCCATCCAAAATCAATTATTTCTGGTCTTAATCTTTGGTGTCTAGTTGTTGAATCATTTTATTTCCTTTCATTCCATGTATTTTTGTTGAAGCTTCTCCAATTTGTAGGTGTTGTTGGTCTCTGATAATAATTTTCTTAAGAGTAGTTTGGTGATGCCTTGTTCCATGAATATTGAAAAGTATTCCATCTTCTTCCTTCATAAAGTTGATGTTGTCCTTCTTGTCTTCCTTGAAATGTTTCTTGGTAATGAGGGTGTCGATACGGTTTCACATTTGATGGTCTTCCTTCACTTTGCACATGCATTTAATCTATCTTCTTTTTAGCGACAATGGAATTCTCAGTCATCTTTGCTTGGTATTTGATTACTTTAGCCTTTGAGATAATACCATCATATTTGACATGTACATCCTCTAGATGGAGTTAAAATTATTCAAGTATCTTTTGTTGACCTTCTTGAATATTTTCTTCTTTCTCCTTTTGAAGCTGCAATGTGATCCCATCTAACAAATTTTGACGTCCTTCTTCAATTTTGGCTTGTATTTCTGACTTAACCTCATCCATATTTAAGGATTCCTCAACCTTCTTGCAAATGTCCTCTTGCAGTCTTTTGGTAGATTCTTCATCCAAGATTCTTATTTCTTCTTTATTTTGACAGTTCTTGTTTTCTTATTTCAATCCCTTAACCTCATCCAATAATTTTTTATTATGTCTTTGTAATCTACATATCTCTTCATCTTTATTTTTTAAATATTCCCTTGATTCATCATTTCCCCACTTGCCTTTGCTAGTATTTTCTTGCTTTAGGTTCTTAATCTCCTTAAGGAGTGATTCATTAAGGGATCGTATCTTATATATCTCCTCACCCTTATTCTTAATCTCTTCCTTTTCTTCTTTTAATTCATCTTGAATTATATACATTTCCTCCATTTTTGTATCCCTAATCCATTTATCTGAGAAGAGTTTTTCAAATTCTTCCCATGTGCAATGTCATCTAGTATTTTGATCAAGACTCATCCACCACTTCCAAGCTTCATAAAAAAAAAAATTGTTTCCTTCTAAGGAGTCATATTATATTATTTTACCAACCTCAACCATTCCATAGGATTGATTTCATCTTTATCTTTATCTCCTGTAAATTTAGGTATTTCCATTGATTCTTAATTGAGGTCTAATCCCAACCCTCAAATCACAACCTCAATATATTAAGGATTAATATCTCCAATAGTTGTAAACATTGCTCCAATATTCTCTTCTATTTGTTATCTTTCCAATGGATTTTGAATCATCTCAATCGGACATTACAATCAAAAGTTATGATAGTTTTAAGTGAACATACCTTTGAAACCCTGATTTGGAGTGTGTCCTCCTAGCCGACCTTACTTTTGATGTATCTCTGCAATTTCAACCCTTGTTAGTCTGAAATTTCGACCTATAGTACTCTGCAATTCTTTCTCTGCAATGCCACTGGTCTGAAAAAAAATGGATGTGTCAATTGGAAGTTATGATAACTTCCCCACACCTTGCTGATTTTTGGCCCTTCAGGTAAAGAGCACTTGTACAACGTTCCCTGTGCACAATAATTGATATAAAATTTTGAAAATTGTACCAAAAACAATATGGCATGTCCACTATTCAATGAAACTGGTCTCACTCAATTTGGATCATATATGAATACGTTATGTCTATTTTACCCGAAACACTTGTTTGAGACTAGTCGATAGGACTAGTCAGATACCATATTATCCACAGGGTGTATCTACAAAAGAAGGATGACCCAGAAGTGGAACTTTACTTGTAGGATGATGATGCATGTGTACTATGTGCAATGTGGGTGGCCCATCCCATTGATGTTGGAAATGCTAACACAACAATAATTGTTCCACTCTAAGTAACTTGTTTCTTTCTCTGCTCTGCTCTTCTCTAAGTGATGTATTTGTTGGAAATAGTGGCTTGAGGTATTGGGTTACAAGAATACGTTGAGCTTCTCTAGGTAGAGTCATGAGGTGCTTCAATTGTTGCACTGCAGATGATATTCACAGGTCAGTTGATAGTGGAAGTCCATTTCTATCAAATGGAAATAAAACATGTATGCAATGTAGTATTTTTGTAGTTGTAAATGATAAATTTTACAGAGGATTGTTTTTTCACTTAAAGTTTTTTGTTAAATATATTGAGAACCAACAGTTATGACCACATATATCAAACTGATGAATTATGATCCTAGGAAATTTTTATTGTCTTAATATACCATTGAGAAAGCTTGATTTAGTTTTGAAATGACAGTATTACATTTTTTTGTATTCCATTCTTTTCCATATGGAATTTGGATTTATCTGGATAAAGTTAAGGCCGCACGAACACATGGTACTCCTTTAAAGTGGTGATTCAAGAATCCATGATCTGATACATCTTGGTATGAATAATCTTACGATTGCAAGTTTTTCAGATAACACTATATGTTTTAACTTTTGAACTTATTCATTAATTAATATAATCTTGTAAGTTGCAAATGTAACACCCCTACCATGACACTGTAAATATTGATGCTCCAGGGCAAGGATCTCCTTGAGGGATATGATGAAATCATTTTTGAAGTAAAAGTTTTATATAATGAAAATATAATTTTTCGGGAGCTCAAGGGTAAGGATCCCCTCGAGGGATATGACGAAATCATTTTGAAGTAAGATTCAAATTTGGAAGAGGACAAGATTTTGATGTGAAATGGATCATAGAAAAGATGAATTAATCTGATTGCTTATGGGTTAAGTCTGAGAAAGGGGATATTACTAACTTCATGAGTCTTGAGAAGTGGCACACACCCAACTACCTTCCACCATTATAGTAGACTAAGTACCCCACAAGGGAAGTGCATCACCTTGTCCCTTGCAATGAACTCTATGGAAGCCAATCACCTATCACATTTACGATCCCTTATCTCATATAAATACCCAACATGGGATGAGAAGGGAGATGCAACTTGTATTGTGGCTAAATTCTACAGGAGAAAAACTCCTTGAGAGGCTAGAATGTCATTATCTTCCATAAGTGGGAGGGGTGGTGTCGTGAACTTGTGGGCTCTTCATCTTTTGTATCTAAGTCTTAAGAACCTAGAGTGTGTCCATTTTATTGACATAACTACATTTGCGAGAGGATGATAGTAGAATATGGATACAAAAACTTGTTGTTGAGGACTAGGTTGAAGACCCAAATTGTGTAAAGGGTCAGGTATAAAAATGTGTGTGAATGGTCATCTCGATAAAAGAGCCAAGAATTGTGTGTTAAGGCTTGGGCATGAAACAGGGTGTGAAAGATCAAGTTGGAATGGACCTGGAACTATGTGTGAAGGGTCGATCCTGGAAATCTGTCTGAATGGATGGAAAAATTGCCACAACAGTAGTGCTTCCTCTATATTTATTTATAGTAGTCTTCCAATTATCCTTACGTGTTTTAACTTTTAAACTTGTGACTAACTATGTTGGTTCTCTTTTGACTAGTCTCCAAGCCAGCAAAATTAATTGTTGTAGATATATTTGCATCCCAAGTACATCATTGAACATGAGATCATACAATGTAGTGAACACAAACACATTTACTACTAAATAGGGCTCGTTCAATTTGGCCTCTACAGTAAATGACTCAAATTCTAAATAAAATCATAAGAAATTATGCTTAAGGTTAAATTCTGCCAGAAACTAAAATTTGTGGAGAAACACCAATGTGAAGGTGACCACTGGAATGCACTCCTCATATTGAAATATAGACATAAATAGGAGTGTAAATTGAATATCTCTCTAAGTGATCTAATTATGTTTCAAAAAGTAGGTATTTTTCAGAAGAATGCTAGATGATGCCTATCAATGTGTGTTGACAGGAGGTTGGTCAGTTGGAAACATACTTTTACTCCATATTCATACGAGGTTAAGAAATGTTCATATAATACCTTTTCATGCATTGAGTTGTAATGCTCATTTTTCATTATAAAGGGATAAACACAAGTTATCTCAAGTTAATAATTCCAATTAGTGTTTGATATTATTTGATGTGGCAAACAATAAGAAATATAAGAGGACAGTCACTGAAATTAATTGTGAAAAGAAATTCCCTACCCTAGAAAAGTAAAATACTAAGTTACCAGGATACGGATACAGATCTGCCACATTTTTTTAAATCCAGGAGCAGGATATGGTGGGGATATATCAAGTACAAATAATAATAATAATTAATAAGCATATTCAAAGTTAATAATAGAAACCATTCATGAATCACAACATTGGAATTGAAATCATTATATGTTGTCAACTAGAAACAAAATTAGATATCGCTCACTCACACAATGTTCTCTTACTCACTCACTCAGGCACAATGTCACCGATCGATAATGTTGTTAAGGTTTAAGCTATTATTAGGTTTCTTTTCAATTTACTAGCTAACCATAGCATAGATAGGATCACTGAGAGAAACACAATCACGGGAGTACACAAGAATTTATCTTGGGAAAAAATCAAGGAGAATAAAACCCAACAAAATTTCTTTAATATAGATTCAATAACCAAGTACAATACCAGAATAACTCTCTCTCTACGAGAGACAAACTACCATAATGCTAGACCAAAAAATAATTAAAGAACCATAGCCAATCCAATGCCAAGACAATAAACTAAACACTAGAGAATATCCTCTCCCAAGCAATGTGCCTCTCTCTCTTCCTTCTTCCAGCAACTGGTAATTGCAGCTTCCTTCAATACTTGTGCATTAGATGAGTGAGTTGAGTGAGTGAACAAATGAGGTGATGGATTCCTTTATTTATACAAACTAGCAAGCACTGAAAGGAGGTGACTTTTCACTTGCAGGGATGACTTATCTTTATGGGTAGTTAGAACTACTTTAATTTGCCTAGTGGGCTAATTCTTAATTTGCATATTATATTTGCAAAATGGGATAAGAATATTCTTTGCAGTTACACAATATTTCAACACTCCCTCTTAACAAGAAAGATATTCTTTATCTTTTGACAGGTCACTGGATGTCATCATCAACTGAACAATATCATATGGGCAATATCATCAACTGGGTAACATCATCAACTAGGAAACATCATCAACTGGGTAACATCATAAACTGGGCAACATCATCAACTGGGTAATATCATCAATTGGGTAACATCATCAACTGAGAAACATCATCAAATGGGTAACAGGAGGCATCAATGTAATCCACTTAGTCATCTAGCATCATGATCACTGACTGGTTCTCCATGAATCCATATTAAAGAAGTTTTTTTCTCTTTATCTCCACACAGAAGATACTCTTTCTTTCTTTCATCTTCATGCAGAAGATACTCTTTCTTATCTTCACACAGAATATATTCTATGAGTTTTTTCATTCCTTTTATGTTCTCCCTTCTCTTGTAGTCATTTATCTCACCCATCCACTGGGGAGGACTACTACCATAACTTCACTCCTATTCATCCCACATGAACTAGAGAATCTAATATGCTAGCCTGGGCAAGTCTAGACTCCCTTTCCATGATCCACGCAAGATCACGACACAAACCTCAAGAGCCAACTAACCATTCCACATGGTCAAGTTTTGTGTTCTAGGCTACTCAATCCTTGGCCAAAGGAGATTATCTGCCCACTGCCCCTTGGAGAAACATCCACACTCCTCTCGACGAGGGTGGTCACACCCCTCTCTACGATGGTATTCCATCATGTCCCTAGAGTATCCAAAACTCAACACTTGGATAGAGGCCAACCTTGGCAAATTTATCATTCCTCTTCTATACAAAGGTCTCTTCCTTTTCTACAAAGGTCTCTTTCTTCTCTATGAAGGTATCTTCTATATGAAGGTCTCTTCTCTTTCTCCTTCTCTATGAAGGTCTTTTCCTTCTCTAGGAAGGTCTCTTCTCTTTTTCTTCTCTATGAAGGTCTACCTGTGGGATTTCATATTCCTTTCTCTACGAAGGTCTCTTCCATAATATCATGGGTTCCTTCTTGAGTTCGAACATTTATTTCTTTATGACTTCATACTAGATTAACCTTCTCCCTTTGCATCTATAAGAATGGTACTAGAGCAACCTACAGTTACCTGCATCTCATCAACTATATCTAAGTATCCATATTTCTCTTCATATTGAACATTTATGTTATGCATCTTTAGGAGCCTCTTACTCCTATATAAATACTGGATATTGTCTGGTTCTTATTGACTGTCACCATATCATAAGTTCTTCTCATGTTTTCTAACTTCTACAAGTCAAGGCATAAATTCTTTCTTTTGAGACCTGTAAACTTACTTACAATATGATTTATGAGATATGTCACTTAAACAATCAGACAGTAACAATAAGCAGTAATCAAATAAAACCATATCATGATTTCTATCAGAGTAGTACACATCTTTTCTTAAGAAAAACTTGTTCAACCATTTACACATCTGAAACCCTAATCATGAATAAGAGTTTTGAACTCTTTTTCACTCTAGCTATGAAATTACCAAATTTTCCCTTACTATCATAGCTAAACACATACCTTTGTCACTCTCATGAGTGACCATACCTGAAATAAATATTTTATCTCTTTATTTATCCTCTTCTTTGATGCTTCCTTCATAAATTTTCATAGACACTGAAATAAAATGAGGTTAATTAACATTCTCACAAAAATCTAACTTGTAATGATAAAGTATTAAAGTAGACAAGATACTAAAAATAAACATGAATACTTATATTTTGTTTTTGTGTGGGGAGGCTCCACGGACTCCACCATTTTCTATCTTTCTTCAAATCAACTATCTTCAAATTAAAGTACATAATCCTCAATTTCTACTAAAGCTTTCTTTGAGGGAGGAGATTCCTCTTCCTCTGCCACATGTGCTTGATACTTTCTTTTCCCTTTTCCTTGATGACAATCATAGGAAAAGTGTCCCAACTTTTGACAGTTGTAGCATATGATCTTTGAAACATCTTTCTTCTTATCTGGAACTCTTACGGAGTTAGCTTCTTTATTTTTCTTCCTGAAGGAAATTCTTTTTTTCTTTTGAGCTGTAAGAGATTTATCTTCGTCAACAATTAATCTCTTATTTTGTTATGCAAGTCTAGATTCTTCGTGTGTGCAATCTACTCATAACTTATCAAACTTGGGTAACTTACTTCTTGCACACACTCCTTATACAAAAGGAATCCAAAATGTTGGAAACCCATTTAGGGTTGTGGTTACAAGATCTTTGTCACTAATGACATCTCCAATAGCTGCAAGTTGATCTCTAATCTGAGAAAATCTCATAAGATAGGATGAGACAGGTTCTCAGTTTTCCATGTTCATATTACAAAGTTGATTTCTTAAGGAAAGATTCATGCTAATGTATTTTCTTTCATATAACTTATTGAGTGCTTCATACATTTGCCTTGTTGTCTATAGTTCAGATATATGAGGTATCAAGTGATCCTTTACTTAATATGACACGATTCTCTTTGATTTATTTTCATTCTTCTTATGCTTGGTATTTTTCTCTTCTTCCTCTATTTCTGGTACACCCATTGTAACATGTTCTAGGAGATTATTCTCGTCTAGAATCATCTGCAACCTATGCTTCCAAGATCTGAAGTTTCCAGATCCTTCCATCCTCTCTTCTACCCTCATGCCGGTAGCCATTATTTCTTGTAGTAGAAACCCTAGCCCTTTGGGCTATAGAAATAATAGAAAAATTAACCTTCCTGGATCTAAAAAATGAACTCACCAAAAGATGCGCTGGATTGAGGCGAGTATGTTGGTATAGTCAGTTTCTGAAAATTCCAATTTCTGACCCTTAAAACTAGACCTGTGAAATTCTGGACTGCATCTTTCTGGTTATGGTTATGGTTCTGGTTTCCTGATTTTCTGGTACTTATGGTTTTCTGGTACTTATGGTTTTTTGGTTTTCTGTTTTTTTGGTTTTCTGGTTTTCTGGAAAAAACTAGGGTTTCACTTTCTGAGAGATATATCCACTAAAAAGGTGTGCTTGAGATGCCAAAAGCTTCACTACAGTAGGGCGCACTTTTCTATATGGGTTTTAGGAAAAAAATCATCTTCAACAAAAAGCCCTAATTTTCTTGTACGCCAACAGTGTCGTTTTTATTTATCCAGTGAAAGATGCTCTTTTCGGCTTAGCTATGATACCATGTTAAGGTTTAATATATTATTAGGTTTCTTTTCAATTTACTAGATAACCATGGCATAGATAGGATCACTGAGAGAAACAAAATCACAAGAGTACACAAGCATTTATCCTGGGAAACCCTCAAGGGGAAGAAAACCCAATTTTTTTTATTTAATATAGATTCAATAACCAAGTACAGTACCAGAATAACTCTCTCTCTCTACAAGAGACAAAATACCATGATGCTAGACCACAAAATAATCAAAGAACCATATCCAATCCAATGCGAAGACAATAAAACAAACACTAGAGAATATCCTCTCCCAAGCAATGTGCCTCTCTCTCTTCCTTCTTCCGGAAACTGGTAACTGCAGCTTCCTTCAATACTTGCGCACTAGATGAGTGAGTTGAGTGAGAGAACAAATGAGGTGTTGGCTTCCTTTATTTATACAAACTGGAAAGCATTGAAAGGAGGTGTCTTTTCATTGGCAGGGCTGACTTCTCTTTCTGGGTAGTTAGAACCACTTTAATTTTCCTAGGGGGCGACTTATTAATTTGCATATTACATTTTCAAAAGGGCATAAGAATATTCTTTGCAATTACACAATATTTCAACAATTGTTTCCCAATATTAGTCTCGACTCTCACGTTCACTACTCGTCAGGTGCAACATCAGTCTCAATATGACTGCTCAAGATTGAGTCAATCTGAAAAAAACAACGCTCAGTGTCTTGTGTTGGAAGTGGGGAAGGGTTATCTTATAGAATATTTTAGGGGGCTTAGGGTTTTAACAAGTGGCCAAAAATGAAAAAAAAAACAAAAAACTAAAACTAAATCAAGTTTTCCTTGGGATCCATGCATGGTGGGGTTGAGTGTTGCTAGATATGCCTCCAAAAATCATGAATTGCTTCTGGATTGTTTGGATATGCATAATCAACAGATCTAGCAGATCTGTATCTAAAACACGGATCCATGGATCTAGGGTTAGGACCTTTTGGATCCGACAATAGGTAAAATACATTGTGCAGAAGACAGAAATGTGACTAAAGACAAAAGTTATTAGAGTTGGAACTGAAATTTGAATTGGCTGAGGGTTAGATTGGGATCGATCTAGAATTGGTCATTGAACTATGTTTGTGAATCGATCTACTTAAAAAATGTATAGAACGTGAAAATTATAATAAAAAAATATTCATATTATTAGATTCATTCACATAAATGTAAATCCAAACCATTAGACACCAAATATGAAAAATTTTCTCCTGTATATATCATGTAAAGGTGAATATAGAAAAATGGCACATAGTGTGGTACATATCTGAAACAAAATATGTAAACATGGAGACTCTAAATGGAATATAAAGTCCAATAAACATCAGGCTAAAACCTATAGGCTACAACAAATAATTGCATATCATCAAAATCATCCCCGATACTAGGCTCCCTATCATCAGTATCACCCTTTGCCTCCTCCTCTAGTATGTGCCTCAGTCCTCCACGGACATCTCCAAATGCTCACAAATGATCAATGAGAGAGGTGTGAGGGAAATAGAAGGGGGGGTCATTATATAACTTCATTTTAGGGTTTGGGAAGTGTGGGGGGGATCCATTATCTTTTTGTTCCCCTTCCCTAGATCCATTGTTCATTCCATAGATTGGTTAATAATGAGAATCAATTTGAACCATCCAATTTGGCTAGTTCATTACCAAAGTGACTGGTTTGACATCCAAAACAGTCGGTTTGGTACCAAACGGGATGAAAAAGTTTGTTTCAACCACTTGTTTAAGGTTTGAAAGGTTTGGACCAGTGTAGTTTGACTTGGCTAAGACTCGCCAGTATTGGATGGGATGATTACTTGCCTAAGACTTGCCCTTGAAACTCGCCACTCGCTAAGACTCGCCATTTTTTGTGCACAAAATTTACTATACTTTTATTTTGTATTTGTTGAGTCTTTTAGAGTCACTAAGTCTTGGTGATTCTCAGGCCAGCTGAGTCTTTGTCGAGTTTGAGTGTGACAAAATTTTGGACCTCTCGCAACTGGCTTGTCTTGATATGGATTGTAAAGACAATTTGGTATTCAACTGATATAGATGATATGCAATAATGCTAGTAAGAAATATTTAGCTTAATATATGGATCTTAGGTTGAAGAAAAGAAATTTATGTAAATATTAATCCTACAAACAAAGAGTTTTATAGGATCAAGTTCTTATTTGATAAAAAGTCAAATTTTCCTACAATATCGAGACACCAATGGTAACATTGTCACATTGGGAAAAATAAATGCCCAATTATCCTTCAGAATAAAATGTGGAAACAACATAGAACTAGAAGGACACAAGCTATTTGGATGGCCAAGTTATCGAGTTGTTAGAGAGAGATATTGCCAGTAGCTAGTGGATAGAATCTTGGATATTCAACAAATTCATCAATGAAACTCTGTCATAAAGAAGAAAGCATCAAATTCATAGTACATTCAGAAAAAGAATGAAGTTTCACACATGAATAATGTCAAAAATACATTTCCTTGCAGTCCTTTCTTATTTGTCTTGTGCCCCAAAATCCTACTTCCATGAATTTCATGTTTATACATATTTTGTTTTTCAATATACTTCATGTTTCTACACATCATATTTGTTTGAAGAGAAATAGGAAGTTGTTTCCTATACAATTTAGTTGTCATTCTGTTGGCAGCCAATTCAAATTTTTATACTATCCTTATAAGCTGCCTACACCATAGTTTTGCAAACTTTGATTTTGTCACAATCTCTTCAATAAAACGACACTATTGTTTTATATGCGTTTTCACACTTACCTTTGTTCTTGTTTTCACGACTGAAAGCGTGAAAACTTGATTTACAAAGTCACATTAAAATCATTACTGGATTGTTATGATCGCTCTTGTTTATATGCTCATCATTTTTTCAAATTTGTTTATCGTTACACAATTGACAAGATTGTCAGATCATTATTCTTTTGACATTCTTATTTGAGACTTCGTTTACAAGACTGTGGTGATATTCTTTTGATCAAGTTTATGATGCATTGGTGATTTGGATTTATATGTTCTTTGATCGATTCACTTGGCACATTGAAAACATGTTTGTGTTGTGGAAAAACCCTTGGTATAAAACGTTACATACAACACATGTTTCATATAACCAAACCCTTGGTGTGATTTTGATTTATTGCTTTGGTTTTGAAACTATAACTATTGCTCGCATGAATGATTAATCCACTTACCAAAGGTTTTGATTGATTGATTGAAGTGGCATGTTTGTAACACATATGCATTGTGATTTGAATATGTTGTAAGTGTCGGAAGTTGTACCATGGTAATGACTATTCTGCATGGCAAAAATAGCTCCACCACCTTCGCATGATATGTCATTAATGTTTACCCCTATCCCTATTTCACCTTTTCTAGTTTCGGGTAAGCCTGTGAGCATTCTGCCCCTGCGTATGCTGCGCTCAAACCCTGGCTCATTCACATCGCTCACCGTGTGCTCCTGTCTATGGCACCGGTGGTGCGAATTGAGCCGAATGGTAATCAAGCCCTGCTACTGTTCGATAATTCCCGGAAAGATTCAGAGGATAGTGGTTGGCTCACGTTTGTACAGAGGTTCGAGGGTTTCAATTTGTTTGTTGCACAACAATTTTCCCTTACCTTTGATGGGTGTAGGGATAAATTAGGTGACATTTATCTTGAGCTGAATGAAGAGTTCATAAGCTCTGCCACAGGATTGGCAGCCACAGGCCAGCGATGGTTTAAAAACTCTAAAGTCGACGAGGTTCCATGGCCTTTACTGTTCGTGTCAGGAAAATTCACATCATGTGACAAAGGTATGCCTATTTCCACGCTTAAACCTAGGTGGCATGACCTTTTGATAATGGTTAAACAATTTGTGACCTATGAGGGTCGGTATGGATTGGTTTTTCTTTATCACCTTCGACTATTAATGAATTTCATGGGTTATCCATTGAACATGCCATTTTATTTCCAGCGTAGTCTGTACAAGATGTCAAAGAGGTTTAAATGAGAGAAGGCTGACAGTAGCTTGTTCCACCACGGCCTGATCAGACTCATCGTCGTTCACCATTTGAACCTTCACGGTGATAATTGGAAATCTTTTCTCTCTCGAAATGGCTTTGCTGATTCAGAGTCTGTCCAAATCGACAAACCTATGGTCAGCGAGACTAAGTTCGGGCCACCCGTGCCTTTCCATGCCCTTTTACCCTCTCCTAAAACCCCTGTGGACCCTGATATCGACCTACCGGAAATTATAACAGATAAGGTTGAGGCTGTAAAAAATCATGTGAGCAAGAAGGTCAAGGGTAACCCTACTGTCGATGGCAAAGGTAAAAGAATTCTCGATTGATATCGATACTTGCTCGGAATAAGCCTAAACCAAACACTGATAAAAAACCCATAGTCCTTAGTGAAGACTCAGACTCTGATATCGAGCGCTTCCTGGCTAGTGAGTACCCTTATTCCCATGGTCTGTGCTCCGAGCCACCCTACGACTTTGTTTCTAATTTACCCCCTTGCCTAAAGAACAATCCTAGCTACCCAAGGATCAAGCTACCTAATGAAACCCTCGGTGATCTGAACAAACCCTCGACTGTCATTTCGAAGCCCTAGAAAACAACATGTGTTCAATGTAATGTGTGGCTTGAACGCTACTATATCGACGTTCCCTTGTTACAGTCGAAAATCAAATCATTGGAAAACCAAGTTACAACACTATCAAGAGAAAGGGATAAGCATCAAGCTAATGACAAGAAGCAGAAAACCATTGGTTCGATCGTATTTAGGAATGTCGAATCGGTTATAGCCTTCGTCAATTCCAAACTGTCATAATCGAAGTCGTTTCATTTGGTCTAGGTATGATTTTCAATTTTAAATTTCGTTTCAGGAGTGGCTTGAATTAATGTATAATGCAGTTTTGATTTCGGTTAGTTATGTTCATGATTCAGTTATAGCTTAATCCTGTACGATAGATTCATTTTAAAATTAAAAATGGTTACGATTTGTTTATGCGATTTGTTGTGCCCAGTTTAGTACAAGCAATTTATTGATTTTGATTCGGTTTGGTTTGTTTGTAAATCAATTCTGTTTGATAGTTGATTTGGTATGATTTTAATTAGTTTCGTTTTCTCTTAATAACTCAAAACAACTTTGTTCTGTATCGAATTAGTATCATCGATTGGATTTTAATTATCTTCGACCTTTGTTAAAGATCTAATTTCTATAATCGTGGACTTGTGTTGATTCATAACGACTGTGACAAACACAAATGGTTTCGATTCGTTTTGGTTTGGTTGATGCATGTTTTGAGTTAGCATGATTTCCTGTTTTGAGTTAGATTGATATCGAAAATCGATTTGATGCTGCTCTTTTGGTTTTGATTTTATCTCTGTTGAATTCAGATGAGAAAATTCGGCTAATAGTTTGTTTTTTAAATTGACTCAAGTAATGATTTCGTTGAATATCAATCGATTATGTCTGCCCCCAATTGGCAATAGCAAACGTTCGACGAGTCCCACAGATCCTGTTATCAACCGATTAATTCCATTATGATTTCGTTTGTGATAATTTTCACACCAGTTTTGATTTGATTCGCTAATAGCATGGATCGTTTGTTTATGTTTAATATAGTGATATCAATCTGAAAACGATCATGTTGTTTTCGTATGGATTCGATCATGAGTTATGTTAATGGATGAGGCATCATAAACGATTGCATATGATTTGTTTAACTATATCGATTTCAATTGGTTTATGAAAACGATTTTATTGTTGTTAAACTATCCAATACGATTTTGTTAACCCAAATTGGGGATAACGAATTAAACAGAGTGTATACATCTCTGTTATCATTTGGTTGAATACGATTTAGCAAGTGTTGATTTGAATGATGCTTTTAGCAATCAAATATTGGTTTGATAGTTTTGATTTAATTCTTTAAGTTTGAATTAGATTTTAATACGATTATGTGTTTGATTTAGACCAGCTACAGAATCGCAAGATTCTGTAGCTAGTCTTTAGAATTAGATTTTTATCAATTTTATTAATAAAATATCCTTTTAACTTGCCTATTTTTGTCCTCTTTCAGGTACATTCGAATTGAAATAATCAATTGGGCATGCTATGGCAGTCTAGGAGATATTTGTGTGATGTAGTTTTTATTTTTAAGTTGTTAGTTTGAGTTAGAGATAGAAACTTGGGATATTTTCCCAGATTTGTGTAAACAATTTTGATAGGGATGTTTTACCCTGTGTAAGGTCTTTAAATACTTGTCATTTTTTGTAATAAACTCATCATCATCCTCACTGTGGGAGAACCAGACTATGGATTTATGATTCAGACTGAGATGAAAGTTGATGTCTTGTAACAGCTTTCGCTTTCAATATATCAATCTTTTGCTTCAAGTTTTTGCATATCAGTTGGCAATTAATTATCGACTACTTTAGCTATCGTAATTTATTGTATGCTGATATGATTTGATTTATATGTCGTATGTATCTGATCTCTCCTATTTTTAAAGTAAAACAATTACTTTGTTTCAGTTAATGAATGACATATTTCTCTTCTTTGTTAATTGAATCATTTTGTATAGATCTTTGCATACTGATTTATCTAACCGTGAATATTTATAAATCATTAGGTTGCTGTAAATTTTTATGTCTTGTTTGTCCTGTAATTATATTTGAAGAACACAACTGCTTCTAGTTTACGAGAAGCTCTTGGAGAATTCGGTGCGGGTTTCCTCCCTCCGATCAGCTAAGATAATCATGGCATACACAGGGAAAACCTGAAG
>ML783541.1:363957-381736 GCA_009831015.1 Picea engelmannii | reverse complement strand
ACATTTATGTTTATGAGTTATTGAAATTTCCATTTCTGCTACAAAAAATGTTACAGAATATCTCAGAGAATGGAAAAAATGGTAATTCAAGTGGTAACAAGGTTGTGCAAAACAAAGTTCCTCAGAAGACTTCCACTAAAAACAATCCTGATCCTCAAGATAAAGGAATCCTTCCCGTAAGTAATGTAAATAATGTAAATAATGTAGATAAAGTAGCTTTAGAAACTACGAGTAAAAAGCCACAAAATACCACCCTTAGCACTCGCAAAAATGTACCTCCATTTTTGTTAACATTTGAAATCTTTAATAGAAACGTGCACAATTGTATGGTAGACTCAAGAGCGTCATCCAATGTGATGCCATGGTTTGTTTGCCAGAAGATTAACGTTGAAGTTGAACCCTCCACCTTAAAAATCATACAACTTGATCGGACCAATGTTAAAGTTATAAGCGAACTAAAGAATGTGCTTATAAGATTATCGTCTAACCCCAAGGTTCATCAAGTCATTGATATAATTTTTGTGGATATTCCAGAAGTGTATGGTCTGTTTTTAAGCAGGGACTAGTCAGAGCAGCTACACGGTTATTTCACGACAGATTGGTCTCATCTATGGATTCTAGACAACGGCAAGCCCAACAAGATCAAGGTAAATCGTGAACGCTACCTTAAGTTCAAGTTACAGATTTGAACGATCCCAATGAACCATTTACACCTTCTGTTGATTCACCCGAAGTACAAGGGATGGATACCTTTTTCGGAAATTTCATGGCCGAGGCTTCAGCTATCACCAATCCAGAACAACAGTCCGATATTGTAGCATATTTGCAGCCAACAGCTTCTACGCAATGGTCTCATGTACCCGATGGAAATCAAATTTGGTCTCTTTATTTTGACGGGTCAAAGTCCAAAGAAGGAGCTACAGCAGGTTGCATTATTATCGATCCGACAGGTAACAAAACATTGATCGCATGTAGGCTAGAATTTGAATGTACTAACAACACTGCAGAATATGAGGCTTTACTACAAGGTCTCAGAAAAGCTTTGGATATGAACATTCAAAACTTGGTTGTCTTTGGCGACTCTGAAATAGTGGTTAGACAGGTAAGAGATTCTATCCTCTGTCTTTCTCTGCATCTCAAAAGCTACCAATCCAAGGTATGGAATTTAATGAATAAGTTTTCTTCTTTCAATATAAATTCTATCCCTATATTGAATAACTCTGAAGAAGATCTATTAACTAATGTAGCTTCTAAACTCTTTCCTGCAGAAGGCTTGTCCCCAGACACATTCATCGTCGAACTGTTGTTCCGGCCATCTGTTCCCGACAACATCATGAACTGGAGAGTCTTTGACGACGATCAACAGATTATTAACTTTCTGCATATGGAAGAAACTTTTCAAGGCACGGTGATAGACGAATGCATGCACGATGACAATTTGCACGATTTCATGGTAATACCAGATCCGAGAAATCCTGAATCTTCATCGGACATGGTAAATTCAATCCCTAAATATGTAGTTAGATTAGATAAATTTTACGATCTTCAAGATAAATTTAAAAAGTTAGTCAACTGTAAAACCAATAGTTCCTCGCTATCTTATGAAAAATTAAAATTAGGAGCTAATGATAATCCGCAGTGCATTAATCTAGGGGTAGGATGTTCTGAACAAGAAAAAGTTGCATTTATTAAATTGTTCAAAGAATTTAAAGATGTCTTTGCATGGACGTTAAATGACCTTAAAACTTTTGACCCTAACATCATACAACATGTCATTCCTATGAAGCCCCAAACCTTACCCTTTCAACAAAAATTGAGAAAAATGCACCCTAAGCTTGAACCGACCGTTAAAAAAGAATTGAATAAGCTCCTAAATGCTAAGATATTTTTTCCTGTTAGGCACACTCAATGGGTTTCTAACCTTGTCCCTGTCAGGAAGAAAAGTGGGGAAATCCGACTCTGCATCGATTTCTGAAACCTTAATAGAGCGTCTGATAAAGACAACTACCCTGTCCCACCCATGGAACAAATCCTTCAACAGGTATCTAGTTCTGAGAGGCTATCCTTACTGGATGGTTTCTTGGGGTACAACCAAGTCATGATGTCTCCTCCAGACCAACTTAAAACTGCCTTCCGCACCCCGTGGGGCACCTATGCTTATCGAAAAATTCCCTTTGGATTGATTAATGCCGGTGCCACTTTCCAGAGAGCGATCGACATCGCTTTCCGAGGCTTAATCAATCAGTCTGTCATAGTATACTTAGATGATGTTATTGTATTCTCTAAAAACAAAACCGATCATCTAGCTCACTTACGAGCCGTTCTACAATGATGTCGTAAATACGACATCTCCTTGAATCCTAAAAAATCTGTCTTTGCAGTAGAATAGGGTAGAGTCTTGGGATTTATTGTGTCGAGTGAAGGGATGATTATCGACCCCAAAAGGACTTAATTCATCGTGAAACTTCCCCCTCCTACATCCAAAAAATCTATGCAGTCTTTCTTAGGCCATATTAACTTCGTGAGGATATTCATCCCCAGTTTCTCCGAAATGGTCAGGCCTTTATAGAATTTAATTAAGAAAGACACCCAATATCACTGGGGACCCCTAGAAAATCAAGCTTTTAATGCAATAAAGAAGGCCATAATAGATGCTCCGTCTCTCATGAGCCCCGACTTTTCTCAAGACTTTACACTCTACACTTTTGCTTCTGACCGTTCCTATGCCATCGTCCTAACTCAAAAGAACACCGAGAACAATGAAGTACCCATATCCTTTATGAGCTCTACTTTCAAAGGCGCTGAACTTAATTACCCAATGGTAGATCGGAAAGCCTACGCTATTTTCAAAGTAGTCAAGCATTTCCGATCCTATCTTTTGAAGTCTAGGACGAAAGTCATTGTCCCCTACCCAGCCGTCAGGAACCTGTTAGTACAGAAGGAACTAGGAGAAAAGAGGGCTAACTGGGTCACCTCCTTGCAGGAATACGACTTAGAAATTACCCTAGATCAGATAGTGAGAGGCCAAGGGTTATGTAAGTTAGTCATTGATTCAGCAGCAGGACAACAAGAAGAAAGCGATACGTCAAACCTAGGACAACACGATCAAAACGCAATTTGTTGTGCACAAAACTCTGCCAGTCCGTGGTATGATGATATAAGATTCTATCTTGAACATGGGTCAGCCCCCCATCACTTGAACCCCACTAAAAAAAGAGTGTTGAGATTAAAGTCTGCCTCCTTTCATTTGGTTAATGGTATCCTGTTTCATCAAAGTTTTGACGGCGTACTGATGCGTTGTCTTGAGAAAGACGAAGCAGAAAAAGTCTTGTTAGAGTTGCATGCTGGAGAAGTTGGTGGTCATTTTGGTGGTGACACCACTTCTCATAAGGTTTTAAGAGCCGTTTATTACTAGCCCATGCCTTGTGTCGTAAATGTATAATTTGTCAGAAAGCATCAGGGCGGTTACAAAAACCATCATTTCCTTTGCAGCCCATTTCAGTAGACTCTCCTTTTCAGCAGTGGGGCCTTGATATCATAGGTCCAATCAAACC
Organism: Picea engelmannii; assembly: GCA_009831015.1. Lineage (NCBI taxonomy): Eukaryota > Viridiplantae > Streptophyta > Pinopsida > Pinales > Pinaceae > Picea > Picea engelmannii. The sequence goes on along the minus strand of ML783541.1, from coordinate 378,182 downwards.
CCTATCCTCACAAAAGCATAATTTCATCATAACAGACACAGATTACTTTACCCGGTGGTCTGAAGCTGCCGTGTTAAGAACTGTGAACACCAGTCAGGTAATTTCCTTTCTAAATGCAAATATTATAACTCATTTTGGTATCCCTGATTGTTTAGTATTCAATAACGCTTCTTACTTTTCCTCTCTTGAGATGAGTGATTTCACTTTGGAAAAAGGAATTAAATTGAAGTATTATGCTAGCTATTACCCCCAGGGCAACGGATTGGTAGAATCAACAAATAAGAACTTGATTAAAATCATCAAGAGAACGGTGGCTGAAAATCACAAAAATTGGCACAATGCACTGTTGAACGCACTGTGGGTTGATAGGGTAACACCAAACGTTGTTGTAGGTAACTCCCCCTTTTTTCTCATTTATGGCAGAGAAGCAATTCTTCCACCACACATTCTTCTTCCTTCACTTCAGTTATCGCAGAAAATTCAAGAAGAAGATTATCCCCCTTTGGAAAACTGAATTAACGCTTTGACAAATCTAGAAGAGGTAAGAGCCCAAGCTAAACATAAGTTAGATCAACATCAATTATTGGTTAAAAGATGGTTCGATTCTAACTATGCTTCTGATAGGAATTTCGAAGTAGGTGACCTCGTCTTGAAATGGGACAAACCCCATGAGGGAAAGGGAGAGCACATGAAATTTCAAAACTTATGGCTTGGACCATTTTTTAATTGCTGAAAAGTTGGGTCCCAGTTCTTTCCGATTGCAGAATCTTGAAGGGCAGCCTAACACCTATCCGGTGAATGGCCAAGCCCTGAAAAGATACTTTGCTTGACGACAATCCTTGTACAATATGTACATATTTTTTTCTTTTGTTTGCTTTTTTTTTTTTATTATTTCTCTTTTGAGTTTATCATCTTGTGTTTTTGGAAACACACATACCTTTATACTGATCTATTCAGACAAAGAAAACAGAAAATTCCTTCGCTGAAATAACTGCTAAGAAAATTGTATAAACATCAATTGTATACTTCTGAAATTTACATCTGTGATTGGCAAAAGTTTGTCGTTTGAAAGAAGTTAACTGATTTCAATCTCTAACATAAGCTTGTTGGGATCATCCATTATCTTTTTACGTTGTCCCTTTTCCTTAAGGAAATGACTCAGAAGATGTCTCCCTGCCTTAGGAAGTTAGTTCTGTAAGTGAAACATCTTTGGATCTTAATAAAGGACACTTTAAAAAAAAAAAACCAAATCTGCTGAGGTCTGAAAAAATATGTTAAGATATCATAATTTTCAGCGTCACCCCGCTCAACTATATATCTTTGAAAAAAAAAAAAAAAAATCAATAAAAGAGCTGTGGGAAGTGCTTGTAAACCCGTCGGGATGCTGAACAGGTCTGCTGGCAGCGGGTAAATGCATGCATGACGCCAAGAAAAATTTGTCGGGGTACTGAACAGGCCTGCTGGCAGTGAAGCAATGTTGGGTATATGAACATTTTCAAATAAGAAACCTCTTAATGTCCTTTATTCTGATCTAGAACTTCTTGGCAGGATACGGATGTCAGAGTAGGTTAAATGGAAACCTAGTCGAGGCTATGGATGCCTTCTCGCAGCAGTGGCTCTGTCAACAGTATTGGAGATTTTATCTTTAATATCGCAACTCACTTGTCTTGAGACTGTTATCTGCTTTCATCCTTTAAACACTGTTGGAATATTTGGTTAATGATGATGTTCACACGATTTTCTGGTTGTTATCTTTGAGTTAGAATTTTTCTCGTTATCCTAATCTGAATTGGTTCTTTTGGCAGAGATAACTGCTTCTACCAGTGTGTCACCATTGTTGGTAGCCAATTCAAATTTTTATACTGTCCTTATAAGCTGCCTACACCAGAGTTTTGCAAACTTTGATTTCGTCGCAATCTCTTTAATAAAATGACACTATTGTTTTATATGTGTTTGCACACTTACCTTTGTTCTTGTTTTCACGACTGAAAGCATGAAAACTTGATTTACGAAGTCACATTAAAATCATTACTAGATTGTTATGATCGCTCTTGTTTATATGCTCATCGTGTTTTCGAATTTGTTTATCGTTACACAATTGACAAGATTGCAAGATCATTATTCTTTTGACATTCTTATTTGAGACTTCGTTTACAAGACTGTGGTGATATTCTTTTGATCAAGTTTATGATGCATTGGTGATTTGGATTTATATGTTCTTTGATCAATTCACTTGGCACATTGAAAACACGTTTGTGTTGTGGCAAAACCCTTGGTATAAAACGTTACATACAACACATGTTTCATATAACCAAACCCTTGGTGCGATTTTGATTTATTGCTTTGGTTTTGAAACTATAACTATTGCTCGCGCGAATGATTAATACACTTACCAAAGGTTTTGATTGATTGATTGAAGTGGCATGTTTGTAACACATATGCATTGTGATTTGAATATGTTKTAAGTGTCGGCGGTTGTACCATGGTAATGACTATTCTACATGGCAGAAATAGCTCCACCACCTTCGCACGATATGTCATTAATGTTTACCCCTATCCCTGTTTCACCTTTGCTAGTTTCGGGTAAGCCTGTGAGCATTTTGCACCTGCGTATGCTACGCTCAAACCCTGGCTCATTCACATCGCTCACCATGTGATCTTGTCTATGGAACCGGTGGTGTGAATTGAGTCGAATGGTAATCAATCCCTGCTATTGTTCGATAACACCCGGAAAGATTTAGAGGATAGTGGTTGGCTCATGTTTGTACAGAGGTTCAAGGGTTTCAATCTCTTTGTTGCACAACAATTTTCCCTTACCTTTGATGGGTGTAGGGATGAAGTAGGTGACATTCAACTTTAGCTGAATGAAGAGTTCATAAGCTCTGCCACAGGATTGGCAGCCACGGGCCAGCGATGGTTTAAAAAATCTAAAGTCGACGAGGTGCCATGGCCTTTACTGTTCGTGTCAGGAAAATTCACATCCTGTGACAAAGGTATGCCTATTTCCACGCTTAAACCTAGGTGGCATGATCTTTTGATAATGGTTAAACAATTTGTGACCTATGAGAGTCGGTATGGATTGGTTTTTCTTTATCACCTTCGACTATTAATGAATTTCATGGGTTATCCATTGAACATGCCATTTTATTTCCAGCGTAGTCTGTACAAGATGTCAAAGAGGTTTAAAAGAGAGAAGGCCAATAGTATCTTGTTCCACCACGGCCTGATCAGACTCATCGTCGTTCACCATTTGAACCTTCACGGCGATAATTGGCAATCTTTTCTCTCTCGAAATGGCTTTGTTGATTCAGAGTCCGTCCAAATCGACAAGCCTGTGGTCAGGGAGACTAAGGTCGGGCCACCCATGCCTTTCCATGCCCTTTTACCCTCTCCTAAACCCCCTGTGGACCATGATATCGACCTACCAGACATTATAACAGACAAGGTTGAGGCTGTAAAACAGCATGTGAGCAAGAAGGTCAAGGGTAACCCTATTGTCGATGGCAAAGGTAAAAGAATGCTCGATTGATATTGAGACTTGCTCGGAATAAGCCCAAACCAAACACTGATAAAAAACCCATAGTCCTCCACGAAGACTTAGACTCTGATATCGAGCGCTTCCTGGCTAGTGAGTACCCTTATTCCCATGGTCTGTGCTCTGAGCCACCCTATGACTTTGTTTCTAATTTACCCCCTTGCCTAAAGAACAATCCTAGCTACCCAGGGATCAAGCTACCTAATGAAACCCTCGGTGATATGAACAAACCCTCGACTGTCGTTTCGAAGCTCGAGCAAACAACATGTGTTCAATGTAATGTGTGGCTTGAACGCTACTATATCGACGTTCCCTTGTTACAGTCGAAAATCAAATCATTGGAAAACCAAGTTACAACACTGTCAAGAGAAAGGGATAAGCTTCAAGCTAATGACAAGAAGCAGAAAACCACGGGTTCGATCATATTTAGGAATTTCGAATCAGCTACAGCCTTCGTCAATTCCAAATTGTCATAATCGAAGTCGTTTCATTTCGTCCAGGTATGATTTTCAATTTTAAATTTTGTTTCAGGAGTTGCTTGAATTAATGTATAATGGAGTTTTGATTTCGGTTAGTTTTGTTCATGATTCAGTTATAGTTTAATCCTGTACGATAGATTCATTTTAAAATTAAAAATAGTTACAATTTGTTTATGCGATTTGTTGTGCCCAGTTTAGTACAAGCAATTTATTGATTTTGATTTGGTTTGGTTTGTTTGTAAATCTATTCTGTTTGATAGTTGATTTGGTATGATTTTAATTAGTTTTGTTTGCTCTTAATAACTCAAAATGACTTTGTTCTGTATCGAATTAGTATCATTGATTGGATTTTAATTATCTTCCACCTTTGCTAAAGATCTACTTGCTATAATCGTGGACTTGTGTTGATTCATAACGGCTGTAGCAAACACAAACTGTTTCGATTCGTTTTGGTTTGGTTGATGCATGTTTTGAGTTAGCGCGATTGCCTGTTTTGAGTTAGATTGATATCAAAAATCGATTTGATGCTGCTCTTTTGGTTTTGATTTTATCTCTGTTGAATTCAGATGAGAAAATTCGGCTAATAGTTCGTTTTTGAAATTGACTCAAGTAATGATTTCGTTGAATATCAATCGATTTTGTCTGCCCCCAATTGGCAATAGAAAACGTTCGACGAGTCCCACAGATCCTGTTATCAACCGATTAATTCCATTATGATTTTGTTTGTGATAATTTGCACACCAGTTTTGATTTGATTGACTAATAGCATGGATCGTTTTTTTATGTTTAATATAGTGATATCAATCTGAAAACGATCATGTTGTTTTCATATGGATTCGATCGTGAGTTCTGTTAATGGATGAGGCATCATAAAGGATTTCATATGATTTGTTTAACTGTATCGATTTCAATTGGTTTATGAAAATGATTTTATTGTTGTTAAGTTATCCAATACGATTTTGTTAACCCGAATTGGGGATAACGAATTAAACAGAGTGTATACATCTCTGTTATCGTTTGGTTGAATACGATTTAGCAAGTGTCGATTTGAATGATGCTTTTAGCAATCAAATATTGGTTTGATAGTTTGGATTTAATTCTTTAAGTTCGAGTTAGATTTTAATACGATTATGTGTTTGATTTAGACCAACGACAGAATCGCAAGATTCTGTAGCTAGTCTTTAGAATTAGATTTTTATCAATTTTATTAATAAAATATCATTTTAGCTTGCCTATTTTTGTCCTCTTTCAGGTACATTCGAATTGCAATAATCAATTGGGCATGATGTGGTAGTCTAGGAGATATTTGTGTGATGTAGTTTTTATTTTTAAGTTGTTAGTTTGAGTTAGAGATAGAAACTTGGGATATTTTCCCAGATTTGTGTAAACAGTTTTGATAACCTCCACATTGATGTTTTACCCTGTGTAAGGTCTTTAAATACTTGTCATTTTTTTGTAATAAAATCATTATCATACTCACTGTGGGAGAACCAGACTATGGATTTATGATTCAGATTGAGACGAAAGTTGATGTCTTGTAACATCTTTCGTTTTCAATATATCAATCTTTTGTTTCAAGTTTTTGCATATCAGTTGGCAATTAATTATCAACTACTTTAGCTATCGTAATTTATTGTATGCTGATATGATTTGATTTATATGTCATCTGTATATGATCTCTCCTATTTTTAAAGTACATCAATTACTTTGCTTCAGTTAATGAATGACAAATTTCTCTTCTTTGTTAATTGAATCATTCTGTATAGATCTTTGCATACTGATTTATCTAACCGTGAAGATTTATAAATCATAAGGTTGCTGTAAATTTTTATGTCTTGTTTGTCCTGTAATTATATTTGAAGAACACAGTTGCTTCTAGTTTATGAGAAGCTCTTGGAGAATTCGGTGTGGGTTTCCTCCCTCCGATCAGCTAAGATAATCATGGCATACATAGGGCAAACATGAAGCATTACTTCAGGTCAGTTTGTTATTTATTTGATAGTTAATCTGTTAGTATAATTCAAGTAGTTTAGTTAGATATATGTGTAGTTTAGATTTGTAGTTAGAGTTAGTATTTTATTTGTTTAGTTTAGATAGTTTTTTTGTTTTTGTTTTTATTTTTTTTTCATAAAATTATAAAATCAAAAAAAAATAGTCTCGCTGTCTAAGGACAGATTACAAATGAGTTTTTCAGGTTTCCATTCAAATCTGTAATTTGTAAACATTGTACATTTGTAATTAAATTTGACCCTGTTAGTAAGTGATCATTTGATTTTATAAAATTATAGTTGTGTAGTATTAGGTAGTAAATCGTATATATTTTAATAGTTTAGATTTGTTTTTATTAGTTTGTTTTAATAGTTAGTTTTAGTTAGATTAGTTAATTTAGAGTAGTTTTCTTTTGTTTTCTTAGGACTTAGATCGGCTAACGGAGCCGCTAAACCCGTCAGGGTGGTTCATCCCAAACAGCTTGGGTTATTTAGACAACCCCGGACCGGATCCACTCTTCCAGTTGATGGACAGTCAATTTCGCCCGTCAACACATTCTTTGATTGTCATGGTGGATTTCTTGAAGATTTTTTATAGATTATCTATAGAGATGTGGGTTCTATAGATTTTATGTTCTATAGATTTTATTTTCTTGTAAGAGGTATAGAACATATATAGAATAAATAGAGAACATCACAAGTACTAAATAGATTATTTATCTCAATAAATTACCACATAGCAAACCCTACATTAATAAATAATCACATAACAATTCATAAGCATTAAACATAACTAGAATTTATGGCTATATAAACTATGTTGAAAGGAGCAATCACACATGATCTAATGAACTGGTCGGCACAGTTGGAATGTTTTCCCCCGCATGCTTCTCTTTAGTTGTATGACCCTTTGTTTGTCCTAAGATTCCCTCCTTCGACAAAGAAAGATATTAAAGTACCTACCAAAATCATTCAACCTCCATAAATATCTACAAAATCAATACAAGTCATATGTGTAGTGCATTATTTACTCTAAGATGCATTTTTATGAGAGTGCTAGAACATACTGTTAGAAAAATAGGATTGCAAAGCAATAAAAAAAAACAAATGCGGAAATAAAACACAGAAGATACACAATACAATAGAGACACATATATATGTGGTTCACCCAGTGTGGGATACATTCACTATAGAAATTTCCAGGTCCTTCCTTTATTATTATCCAGCAAATGAAGGGATACAACCTACAGCACACCCTCTATAACTTCCTCTTCTTTCTCTCACAGTCTCCTCACTCAAAATACAATATTCACCACAATACATAGCCACAATACATTTCCCTCATAAAAGACGGTTTCCTTCTAGGGAAAAAAAACCTAACATAAATTCTATCGTCATATCTACAACCTTATAATGAATGGTCCAGATTTACAATGAAATTACAATATACATTTACAAGGCAATTTTTCCTTCGGGAGCCTGCTTTCCCTCGGACCCTGTAGGAGGGGTAAACCCCCACTGCACTCCCCCATGTGGATGAGTGTACATTCTTCTGGGATGTAAATTCTTCATGGGGTATAAACATGGGTGAAAACAAAGACCTCTGAATCAAGAAGATAATCAGGTTCCACAACCAACAATCTCCCACTTGGAGACTGATCTCAACAAATCCATCGTTGTTGTATATGATGGATTATGATCCTTCTTGGACCTGGAAAATTTATCATCTTCAAATTCATGCTTGAAGACCAACTGAAACTAAGAAGGAACTAAGTTTCTCCCTGGTTACTCCCTTTGTTAACATGTTTGCAGGATTTTGGCTTGTGTGTATCTTTTCCAACTTCAAATGTCCATCTTCCAAGGCAGATCATATGAAATGGTACCTGAGATGTATATTCTTAGTCTTCGAATGGAAGGTTGAGTTCTTTGCAAGATGAATGGCACTCTCACTGTCACAGTAAAACCTGATATTCTCCTTCTTCTTTCCCAATTCCTCCATAAACCTTTGTAACAAAATCATTTCTTTACTAGCCTCTGTAGCAGCAACATACTTTGATTCTATTGTTGAAAGTTCAACAACCTTTTGCAGTTTCAAAATCCAACTTATTAATGTTCTGCCTATAGTAAAAACATACCATGTGGTGCTCCTCCTGCTATATTTATCACCTGCCATATTTGAATCAACATATCACTGTAGAACAGTGTTTGAACCTTCAAAACATAATGCATGAGTAGCAGTACCTCTCAAATACCTGAAAATCCACTTTATTGTCTCCCGATATTATTTGCCTAGATTGTTCATATACCTGCTCACAACTCCCACTACATGTGCAATATTTGGTCTTGTGCAAACCATCGCATACATCAAGATGCCAATTGTTGATGAATAAGGGACCCTGGACATGTATTATATCTCCTCCTATGTCTTGGGACACATTTTCTTATTTAATTTGAAATGGCTAGCCAAATGTGTACTAACTGGTTTTTCATTCTACATTCTAAACCTCTCCAACACCTTCTCTATATACTCACCTTGAGACAATGTCAATTTACAGTTTTTCATGTCTCTTGTTATTCTCATACCAAGGATTTTCTTTGAAGGACCCAAATCCTTCATCGCAAATGAATTAGCTAATTTCTTCTTGAGCACATTTATATCCTACATATTAGACCCTGCAACAAGCATGTAATTAACATACAATAGCAAGATAATATAGCTTCCATTTTCTAGCCTTTTAAAATAAAGACAGTGATCAGAATGACATCTACTATAACCTTTTTATGTCATAAACCTGTCAAAATTCAAGTAACATTGCCTTGGATCTTGCTTTAGGCCATACAAGCTCTTCTTCAACCTACATACCAAATTATTCTTTCCTTTAACCTCATACCCATGTGGTTGTTGCATATAAATCTCTTCCTCCAAATCCCCATGGAGAAAAGTTGTACATCTAACTATTCAAGATAAAAATATTCTACTACCACAATACTTAAAATAGTCCTAATTGAAGTCATTTTAACAACAAGAGAAAATATTTCATCAAAATCTATACATTTCTTTTGTGCAAACCCATTTACAAGAAGTCTAGCCTTGTATCATGTTTTGCTTGCATCTTCTTCCTTCAACTTGTAAACCTGTTTATTCTATAATTCTCTTTTTCTTACAGGCAACTGAACCAAATCCCAAGTCTGTTTATTTACCAAGGAATCCATTTCCTCTTTCATGCTTTGCTCCCATTTCCTTTTAGTGTCTATCTGCATTGCCTCTTCATAACATTCGGGTTCACCGGAATCAATCAACAATAAATAATACAATGAAGGAGAGTATCGTTCAGGGGGTCTACTTAACCTGGTAGATCTTCTAGCAACACTTGCAGGAGTTTGAGGTACCTGATGCTCTTGTTGTTGTACATTTTTATTTTCTAGTTCCTTTGGAAGTTATTTTTCAATGATCTCATCAAGCACTGGGTATTCTGGTTTTTCTTTTTCTTGTTTCTTTCCTTGCAACTAATCTTTGTACATGAAATTCTCATTGAATATGACATCTCTACTCCTAATTATTTTTTTATTTTCATAATCCCATAAGCGATAACCAAAATCATTAACATTGTATCCAACACTTCTTGGATTTTTCCTCAAGCTTTGTTATATTTTCTTTATCAATATGGACAAATGATTCACAACCAAAAGTCTTCAAAAATGAATAGTTTGCCTTTTTACCTTTCCATTCCTCCTCTAGAATTCCACCATACAAAGAGCTTGAAGGTCCTTTGTTTATTAAGTAAACAAAAGTATCTATAGCATCTACCCATAACTATAAGGGAAAACCAACATGAAATCTCATACTCCTTGCACGCTCCATGATTATCCTATTCATCCTTTTTGACACACCATTTTCTTGTGGTGTTTATGGAATTGTATTCTCTCTACAAATCCCATGGTATGAACAATAATCATCAAACTCCTTTCTGCAATATTCACCTGCATTGTCTGATCTGAGACACTTCAACCTTTTTCCTGTCTCATTTTCAACCAAAGATTTCCATTTCTTAAAAGTATCAAAAACATCATATTTTTGTCAAATGCAATAAACCCAAGTTTTTCTAGTTGCATCACCAATAAAAGTAACATAATAACAAGAGACACCAAGAGATGATACCTGAGTTGGTCCCCATACATCTATATTCACAAGATCTAACCTTTCAGTCTTCTTTTCTTTTCCGACTCTGGGAAATATAACTCTCTTTTGTTTTCCATAAACACAATGCTCAAAGAAATCCAAATCGATTTTTTTAAGATCTGGCAACAAATTTATTTTGTGAAGTATCTCCAACACCTTTTCACTCATGTGTCTAAGCCTATGATGCCACATTGTTGTATCCACTTGTGTAGAATCTAAAGAGATAGAAGAGTTAGTATTACCAGTACATAAATCCAATGTACCTACCTTCTCTCCTTTTTCTATCACCAATGATCCTTTGGTGACCTTCCACGCCTTATCTATAAATATGGATATACAACCTTCACTTTCCAACTACCCTGTTGAAATTGGATTTTTCCTTAGATCTAGAACATGTCTTACCTCTTTCAACAACCATTGGTTTCCATTCCTTTGCTTTATTTTTACCTTTCCCATTCCAACAATTTTGCATGGTGCATCATCACCCAAATGAACATGTCCAAAATCACCTTGAACATAATATTGAAAATGTTTCCTATGGGGTGTGGCATGAAATGAATCCCCTGAATCTACTACTCAAGAATCATAAATATTATCTACAGAAAGAATCAAATCATCTTGTAACACATCACCTCTTACATTTGTTTCCTGATTTTTCTCCTATTGTCCATCTCTTTGTTTCTTTGGAGCTCTGCAGTCTTTCCTCAGATGTCCTTGCTTCCCACAATTCTATCAATCTATCTTTCAAAATATGGATATGGATCTACCCTTCCTATAATTCCTGCAGTTCCCTGAGCCCTTTCTGGTATCCTTTTTTCTTCCCCTATTCTCCATGTTCAATGAATTACATGATGTCTCACCTGTGCGTTTTCATCGCATTTCCTCACTAAGGATAACACCAACAACATCATCAAATTTCAAAGTATTTGAACTAGAGATAGAGTTACTTACATCCATGACCAAACCATTCCATCTTTTTAGCAATGAGAACAAGAGTAGAAGATCCATGACCTCATCATCAAAGTCCACTTTTACAAAACTTAGTTGATTAGTAACCATTTAAATTCGTTTAAATGATCTGCAATAGACCCACCTTCTAACATATTCATATTAAATAACCTCTTCATTAGAAATACCTTATTGGGTGTCAAGGTTTTTTCATACAATTTATCCAATCCATCCATCAGCTCCTTCGTTGTCTTTTATTTCGAAATATTGAAAGCCACTGAAGCTTCCAGCCTCAGCCATATCGTTCTTAGTTCCTTTCTGTCCAGAACCTCCCATTCTTTGTCCTTTGTGTCCATCAGATTCTTTTCTATTCCACCCAATGGTAGGAATAGATCCTTATGATATAATAATATTCCATCTACATCTTCCATAGTTGGTAGTTTTGGCCGTTAAATTTCTCGACCCTAAACTTTCCATATTCCTCCATTGCTCCCACTTGAACCAAGAACCCTCTTTTTCTGTGAGTTAACTTTTGCTCTGATACCAATTGTTATAAAATAGGATCGCAGAGCAATTAAATAAAATAAATGCAGAAATAAAACATAGAAGATACACAATACAGTAGCGACACAAATACACGTGGTTCACCCAATGTGGGCTACGTCCACCAGAGAATTTTCCAGGTCCTTCCTTTATTATTATCCAACAAATGAAGGTATACAACCTACAACACACCCATTGTAACTTCCTCTTCTTTCTCTCACGGTATCCTCACTCATAATACAATATTCATCATGATACATAGCTGCAATACATTTCCCTCATAAAAGAGGGTTTCCTTCTAGGGAAAAAACCCTAGTATAAATTCTACAGTGATATTTGTGACCTTATAATGAATGGTCCATATTTACAATGAAATTACAATATATATTTACAAGGAAATTTTTCCTTCGAGTGCTTCACCCCCGAATCCCCACTGGGCACCTGCTTGCCCTGGAACCCCAATCTAAGGGGATAGACCCCCATAACCCCACAGGGGGGGTAACCCCCCCTTGCACTCCCCCACGTGGATAAGTGTACATTATTCTGGGATGTAAAGTCTTCATGGGATATAAACACAGCTGAAAACAAAGACCTCTGAATCAAGAAGATAATTAGTCGCTCTTCTAATATTGGATCAAATGCCCCCCCTTGATTTGAAGTAGCAACAACAAAGTCAACATTGACTTTGTTATTGCTTCGTTGGATTGAGGGAGGCTTGCTCCAAGATTAAACGTCTCCAATAAATTAGTATCTATTGAACAGGGACAACCACGTGAAGGAGGAAGCTCTTATGTCCCTCCCCCCTCCTCACATCACTCTCAATTCACCAATACCCAATATATTTTCTACTAGAAAATGGGCATTAAAAATATTCAAAACTGATAGAATGTGATTGTAAATCTATGCAAGAAAGCTAAGCTAAAATAACTACAAAGTTGTTTGATTTCAATTTTCTTTGAACATAAGAACTAACCATCTATATTTCATTTTTTTCGAACATGAGTACAAAAAATTATTTCATAGAAAATAGATTTTATAAATAGTTATTAAAATAGTGTACATCATCATTTAGTTTTAGCCGTCCTCTTTTTCTTAGCTCTAAAATTCCTAAGCATTTTATAAATATCGATGTCTTCATTCTTTGGTTGCTCTTCAAAATATAATTGTTCTTGTGTCCTCTCATGCAAAGAACACCTAGTCATGGGGTACTCATGGGGTAATAGAGGTTGTTGTGACGAGGCATCACCTACAAAAGAAAAAAATATAAAATTTAGATGGCCAGTTTTTAAATATCATTGAACTAGTTTAGTAATATTAGAAAAACACCTACAATGTCATTATTTACCTAGTGCAATGGTCGTCACTGTTGGAATGGTTTCCCCCACGTGATCCTCTTCAACTGTATGACCCTCAAGTACAACATTCTCTACCATTGAAACCACAAACTTTATAAGGACAATTATAAATGTATAAGTAAAAATAATTAGAAGTACAAAATGTATAACTACAAAATTATTAAGTATATGATTAAAATACAGCTATATTATTGTAATTTTCCTTAGTCGTAGCACCAATGTGGGGCTTCATGCCAGCGAAATGGGAATGCATGGGAGAACCATCTTCTGGTTGCAAACCACTATCAATGCACTGCTCTCCAATACTAGTGGGTTGGTTGACAATGTTACTCCCCTGATTAAAACAAAGTTGTAACACATTAAATTTATCGATGATATCAAACATGATTGTATTATATTGATAATGAAAGGTTAATGTGGATTGAATTATATTTACCTTATCCTATAAAGTGGTTCTTGGTAACTGCCCCAAGCTTTCCTGGTCTTTAACTACAACTTACATCTGTAATTGTAACCAAGATAGAGGTCTTCCTCCATGGTTTCGGTATCAAATTCATCACCCTGCATTGCATAAGAGTATGTATTTTTAATTTTATTGGCTGCAATTACCAAAATTTTTGAAGGAGATACAAATAATATATTTGAGTACTTACAATTTGTGACAACAAATTTAAGTAGCCACCCTGGCCTAGCCTGTGTTGGCCACATTTGGAAAGTCTTTCTTTTGTTTCCTTTGAAGTGTCAGTCAACCTATCATCAAAAGTTTCAAGTATGTTAATACATACCACACTTTTATTTAGGTCTAAAAAAAATTGAAGGTATTGAATTGAAATTGTAATTTACCTTCTGGGACCAGAGGGTGTTTCTCCTTCATCTTTCAATTTCTTCTCTTTTGCATCCTCAATGAGGGCCTTCCACTCCCTCTCTGGAATCATCAGAGGATGTTTGTACCTATCACTTTCTTTCAAGTGATTCCTATAAGTTTCTCGCATATATTTTAAATATTGTCCAGCTACGATGGTGGCCAAGGTTTTTGTTATCTACATTTTTGGTTATCGAGATGATATTATGATTATGTCATGATAATGGAAGATCAAACTCTTCATTAAGAAATTTTTCCTGAAGAAGGTTACACTTGTCATTTTCTCAAAAATCATATTTTGACAATAGTCCGCAGGCTGCATATATACTCTCCTG
>ML783541.1:328630-355023 GCA_009831015.1 Picea engelmannii | reverse complement strand
TTGTGATTGAAACGATACAAGAGCATCGGAGCAGAGCAAGGAACAACAGAGATTAAAGGAGAGCGTTCATAAGGTATGTCCACCATCCATTTCTCTTAGTTCATTCAATATTTAGATCTAGGGAAAGAGTAGTATTCTGTTACTGTTTGTTCCAGATCCAGGTGGATCTGGGGAGATTGGTCTGTGTCCGCACTCATGAATTTATCCATAAACAGTTTTATTAAATGTGTCTACACCAAAAAGGCTTTCAAGATAATCCATCAATTATTTTTTGAGGTTAGAATTATGGGAATTCCACCTCTCCCATATGGTGGGCCCAAAAATCAGCAATGCCTTGTTCTCCAAGACCCTATAAAAATCCTTGTTCCCTACACGCAAAAATATTATATAATTATTAATTTAAAAATAATATTTTAGATGATTTATGTTTTTCCACATAGAGAACATGAAACAATTAAAATTTTAAAAATTACATGGAAGCCCTTCCTCGTTGACTATAAATGTGCCCTTAAGTGTCCCCGTGCTAGTCACAGGTCTTGCTTTAGGAAAAGAAACCATATATTTGGACAAATCATTAGCCTCATCTCTGTCACCACCTCCATAACCTACCTATGTGGCTTCCTAGGGATGTGTGTCATGGCTCTCACCTAATGGTGTGTGTTGTGCATGTTTAGTCACTTGGGTGAGCAAAACAATGGCATTTGCATGCCTAGTTGAGCCTTCTAGACAAGACATAGGTTAGTGAGTGGATTAAAAAATCCAAACACATGAAATAAACAATTAAACAAACTAAAAAAACTAAGGAAATAAAAACTAGAATGCATAAGAAAATTTTAGAGCCATAAACAATCAACCAATGACCAAGATTATGCCACCAATGGATAACTATATTGGTTGGAAAAACACCATAGAGAAAAAAGAGGACTTATGAGTTCCCTCTTCCTCCTTGGGAGGGCTCTTGATTTCCCAAATGGAGATATCTTCTTACAATGGAAGAAAAATTCCAAATGATGAAGAAAATCAATGCCTATTCCCTCAAGAGGTGAGTGGAATGTCCTATTGCAATGATGCTTAAATACTCCTATGAGAAAAGAGAATTATCAAGGGATAATTGAGGTAGAATAACAATACTAAGAATATCTTGGTTTCTTAGTTCACCCATGGCCTCCATTTATAGAATTTATTCAAGGAAAAATTCAAATGGTTCTTAGTGTGAACAAGGGGCCCTTTAGGGCACCCTTTGGTCCTTGACCAGCCCCCCATTCAGATTTCACTCAGATTTGAAGATCAAATCAAGTTAGGAGATGGTCCATAAGTGGTTGGGGGGGTGACAAGAAACATAAATGCACCATTCACAGGAGTTTGTGGCTTTTATCGTACACAGTCGCGCATATGGAACATTATGCACTATACGGGCTTCGTTGTCCCACGCACTATGTGCGTGCTTCCTTTAGTGAGTTTGTGCATGTCAATTTTTGCCCAATTGTATAGTTTTTTTCCTTTTGAAATTCATTTTGGTGCTTTAGGTGAACTAATTGATGTTGGAATTGTTGTATTTTTGTAACCATTTGCGTGCAATGTTGCGAATGAAATTTCAGTGATAAAATATTCCCCCTGATGTGTGAGGTTAGGAGCATATGTATAGCCAAAATACATAATTGTTTCTTCTAATGAGAGTGAAATTGTAATTAAGATTTCTTAGAGGAACTACAAGAATGATTTTTCATAGGGAGAGGGGAAACAGTGGGACCCAAATATTTCTCTAGGGATAAAAAAGAAAATTGGTATACAAACGAGGCAGGCATGCCCCATGCTCGTTTCATGTAACTCAAAATGTAAGATAGTAATTGAAGTTGTATGTTGATGTAGATAATTGAAATGCCCTCAAGGGAGGTTTGATAATGGCCAATGACAATTTTGAATGGTGAACATACTCTGAAAAGAGGAAAGGACGCCTATAGGAAGCGTCGATGACTTGTAGGCATTGATGACCTAACAAATTCAGAGGTCTTCGGCTGGTATAAAAAAAATGCAATAGTCGCATAGTAAGACCCATCGTAGCATGAGATTTTGTTGAAGTCGAATGTTATGGGGATCAATGGAATCAAAGATCAATTATGTTTCTCTCTGTGTTGTCTGAGACTCCTCATTGTAAAGTTAATGAGAGTCAAGATATTGTCGCCCTTCTAGAAACTATGTTGATGTCGACAGAAAGGGAGACAAGACTCCAAGAAGAAAAGGGCTTCGTGAAATCCACAGAAATAAGATCAGGAACTGATAGGGAACATGAACGAAGTCAATATGTGGTGAGACTCAAGACTTCCCTTGGTTGGGGGTATGTTTGAAGGATGATTGGAAGCAATTGTAAAACTTTATCTAGTGTCAAGGGGACAACTAGATATGGGGTTAAATTGTGCTAGAGGCTGGACAAACTCAGAGATCAGGGGTACATGGACTTTGGGATACCAAGGTTTATGAATGATGTCAAAATGAGAAAAGGAGTGTGGATTCCCCAACCAAGGGCGACATGGGTTGCGTTTCTTAGAAAAGAAGGTCATCAAGGGTGATGACAAAAAGCTAAGTAAATACTAGAAACAAAGTCTTTTTGCAATTACCAAATAAATAAAGAATAATTTGGGATGAGTGTACATATATAGAAATAGGTGCCCCAGTGCGAGATGGATTGGCCTATGAGGGAACATGTTGTGAAGAGACCTAGTGGATGGTGGGGGGCCCATGGGTGGGTTTCTGTATGAGGTAAATAAATGGAGGGAAATATGCAGATGGGAAAACTGATTGTGGATGAAATGGAGGGTTAATGATAATGCGTAGGTGAAGTCAAATAGAACCAAGATGAGATAGTCTGGGAGTCCATTGGGAAAGATAGCAACATGATGAAAAGAAGTATGTGGCTTATTCTCGGGAGTGCATAAGACTATCAGGATTCCCATCCCTAGGGGGTGAAAGCAGCATGAGTGTCAAAGTACCAAGGGGAACTATGAATGGGACAACTCATGTGGGGGAGAGTGCTACTAGGTGACAGTACCAAAATGTAGCAAAGGTGTCGGTACTGCAGATTCAGATGTAGGATGCCTAAAGGTGAACGTCGGAGGGTGTGAATGGAAGATGAAATTGATATTCAGAGGGAATGATTAAATTCTAGTGTCGAACATATACCTGAAGGGGTTGCACTATTTTCGATGATCAAGTGCATGTACACATTAAAACTAAATACCCGACATGAAAAATATCTTATGATAAAGAACATATAACAATTTTTTTATAAATTTGAACATGATCATGTGTACCTGGGTGTGATGTGAGAAAAATGATCCCTTGGGGCCAACTGTAGATGGTGACCTGGGGAATGTGACTCTGTATATGGCGGGACCATCATCCCATGGCTAAAGACGGATCGGGAGACAAAGGCTCTAGGCTTCTATAACTGAGTGCGAAATTTTGGAAAAGGGGACTATATATGGCTGGTGGGCCCACAATGGCACCTCATTTGTAGCCAGCACTCGAGCTTTGGAGATTTGGAGATTATGGGAGCTCGAGCCGACCGATATGGGAGTTGTGAGAGTCAGGTTAGTGTTCCCATCCTCCTACACAATATGAATTTACTAGGTTTGAGTTAGGATTCATACGGATGGCCGTACAAGTGTAGGTTTATGGGTGGTCCCACTGTGTGCAACTGTTTCTCAAACAGTTGCTCATTAGTGTGAAATTGTGTAGCGAACGGGTGCGCACCAGTTGGTGTGACATATGTGCATTGATGCGTAGTTGTTTCTCTGACACCTTCACATTAATTCGCAACTATGCAAGGAATAGGTACGCATATGTGCACACTTGTGGGGGTGAAATCCGCGCACTGGAGGTGAAGCTAAGGGTTGTTGAAATTTTGAATTTTTTATGTTTTTGATAAATGATGAGGGTTGACCAACTGTTTCTTTGTGGATGCAGGTGATCATCTTGTGATAGGAGAGTCACTATGCCAACCCACTGGAGGGAGTGAGACTGGGAGTGCCTCTGAGAGGCGGTGAGAGAGAAGCCAGGAATTTAGAGACACTTGGCAACCTATGGGTTGCTCAAGTTCTTCTAGTTCCCACTGATACCATCGCAAGATTTCTTGCTTCACTATCTGATATCCATGTGGAGCATTGATCTACAGTGCTTCATTGTGAGGGGACAAAAACTGACACTCTTAGTTGTGGAGGATGTATACTTTCTCATAGGGCTCCCTTTTCGAGGAATGGACCTGACTACTGACCCCCAGTTGTCGGGGGATGTGAGATTGATAGACTTGGCATGATGCTACTTCTCGAGGCTGAACCCAATGTTGGGTTCGGTTATATGTATCAAGGTTATGGATGATCTCTTAGATCAGTGCATCATGACCATAGTGGTGAGGATCTATGGATCCTTAGAAACTCAGTCGATCTTGGGAGGTCAGCTGAGGATTGTGGAGAGGGTCCTAGATGGGGACTTTTTTTCCTGGGGGATGATGTTGCACTGTAGGATGATGGGGAAGATTCCCTAGTGTTAGACCACTGACTCTGGTGAGTTTTAATTTAGGTCCATCCTGATGGAATGGTTTCTGGAGAGGGTCCCATGTTATGCCCCAGGATTTTGTTGGTGCCTTCAGGGCTGCAGGAGCCATGATTGATGCGGTGGGCCCAGGTGTTGGTGAATCACATGGGGGGAGAGGGTGGCCACTACTTCACAGCCACTGTGGCACATGTGTGGCGTCATATGCCACAAGTGATACTAAGGTATCCATACAGTGGGATGGACTATCGGCACGACCCCAACATGGTGTTGCCTCCTAGAGAGGTCTAGGACCAGAGAGGTATGTTTGTGTATTTATGTTTTATGATTTTGATAGTGTAGAATATGATTATGTATATATGGATGTTGACTCTACCTTTGGTTTTTCTTTTTTCAGATGTGGGGGCCCGAGGCTATGAGGCTGAGATGGTCTGGGAGCCGGCTCGCCAGGGGCTAGTGCGGTCATCGTGAGTAGAGCCACGGGTAAGACAGTGGTTCCAGAGAGATGATGATAGTGTTGGGCCATCCCATGAGCTGAGGGCAGTCCAGAGGCGCAAATTTGATGACACTAGTGCTGGACCAGCACATGAGCCATGGGTAGAGACCAAAGTAGGGATGGAGGACCTTCGTAGTCGATTTGAGGAGGTGCTTCAAGGTGTGTCAGAGGGTAGTGGGCCCACATCTAGGATGAGAGGGTCTTGGAGCGGTGTGTGGGTGTACCCGTAGAGTGGTGGAACTTGATCCGTTGGGAAACTGTAGCGGGGGCAGCGATGACTGGTCGACTACCCCCTAGACCTAGAGGACTCCCAACTAGTGGGGCACCTCTAGCTGACAGAGGACCTAGGGGGGGAGCTCTGGGGGCACCCTGAGTGTCATTGTTTTGTATTTATATAGGCTTTCGAGCCCATTTTGTACAGGGTAGTTGATACCCTTTTTGTATTGGGTAGAGGGTACCCATTTTGTACCTATAGGGGTGAGGGGACTCACTAGCCTATGGTTGATGTATATTTTTTAGTTTTTAAACATTTATGACACTTTGAAGGAAATATATAGATATATGGATACATATATTTTGGCTCTTTGTTATGTCTACATGTGTTTATGTTTTTTATGGTTTATGATGTCTAATCTATATGTTGTGACCAATGTATGATGTTTATGTATATGGGATGATGTGTTGATGTGAAAAATGTCAATCTAACACTAGGTTAGCCATATTATCTACTATTTGATTAAATTGTCATGGAATACGTGTAAATGTAATTGAATCAAAGTTTTGAGATAAGAGTCTAAATTGCAGGTATTTGCGAAAGAGGCAAGGATCACGGACATGATATAAATTGTTGAGTTGCAGGACAACAAGCTGGGAATCTAATAAAACGCTAAGGTGATGAATGTGGCAGTGACTAGCCTCGTCGAGGAGACCAATGATGATGGTTTACTCTGCTTGGTTTTTGGTGGTTGAGCCCAAACATATGCCACTGTAGTGGAGAAGTTTATGTGAGGGGGTATAGAGGGCCCAAGTGCCCGAAGCGAGATTTTGTTTCCAGCGGCTAGCACCATTAGCATAACCGATGTGGTAGGCCAATGGAGGATGCATATGTCAATAAAATGGATGGTAGATAAAATATGAGGAGTGGAGATGAAAAGGAAGACTAAAAAACTCTACAAATGTGTAAAAAGAAAAATCCTAGTGTAGAATGGCTACGCTCAGGCATAAAACTTCTTTAATTAGAACCCGTTGACGAGTTCTTTGAGAGGATATCCTTCTAGAGAGGCTGAGATGTATGTACCTTTAGTGAGGCAATGTTGTACAATGTAGGGTCCATGCCATAATGATTCGAATTTCCCATGATCGAGAGTATCGTGGGCGATGTTGTAGGCTAGGACGAGATCTCCTTCGTTAAATGAATGAAGGTTGATATGGAGGTCAAAGGTGGATTTGGACCATTTTTTAGTTGTCTCATTGTTTGGTAATGAAGACCAAATATCTTCATCCAGTGACTCTAAGGTCAGCAAGAACTACTCCATTGGAGTAGTTTCAGGTAATAGATCGATGGCGGTGTGTAACGTAGGAATTTCGTACTCGATGGGGAGGGTGGCTTCAATCCCATGGACAAGATGAAATGGTGTAAAAATGGTGGAAGTTTTGACTATGGTGCGATAAGCCCATAATGTTGAAAACAACATATGATGCCAGTTGGTCTTATGTTTGTTGACGGTATGTTGTAGCATGGTTTTGAGGACTTTGTTGACAGCCTCGACCTATCTGTTGGACTGAGGGTAGTATGGGGAGGAAAACTCATGTGAGAAGCCTAACTTTAAGGATATATCTGTGAAGATATCATTCTCAAAGTGTTTACCATGATCGGATACTAACTGGAGTGGAATTTTGAAATGGGTAATGACGTGGTTGAATAAAAAATGCTCTGATGTGTCAGTGGTATTGTTGAAGGTAGGCATGGATTCGGCCCATTTGGTGAAGTAATCTACTGCCATGATGATGTACTTGTTTCCATTACTAGATGGAGGATTGCAAGTCATGAATTCTATGACCCATTTGTAGAAGTGGTCATCGGTGATGAATGGATGTAGTTGAGTGGGTGGCGCTCGTGTTTTTTTTGCATAGAGCTGGCATTTGTCACATTGCTTGACAGTGTGGATGAAGTCATGAAACAGTGTGGGCCAGAAGTATCCTACTTGGATGATTTTTTTAGAAGTGGACATACCTAAGAGGTGGCCACCGCAAGAGTCATTGTGGCAATCGTTCAAGACTCCATCGGCTTCGTCGATGATTAGAAAACAACGGAGGATAGTGTCGACCCCATGTCGGTATAAGACACCACTAATAAGGAGATATCGAGGGGCCTGATGGCGAATGTGTTGATGATCATATCGAGAGAGATGAGACCCAAAATTCTATGTCTGAAGGTAGATGAGAAGGTATCCATACCATGGGTCATCCAAGGGGATGAAAAAGAGGTGTTCGTTGGGAAAATCTGTATTGGAAGGTGAAGCTTGAGCGTCTAAGGGAAACGCCATGATGAGTTCGGCAAGAACAAGTGATTTATTTCTTTTGGGAGTTGAGAACTCTAGGTTGTATTCTTGAAGGATGATGATCCATCGGGAAAAAATTTCATTAATCTACCGTCGATTAAGAAAGTACTGCATGGGGTTAGAATATTCTATGAATTTGGTAGTGTGAAGCAGGATATAGTGGTGCATTTTCTGAACTGCGAGGACAACTGCGAGGTCTAGTTTCTCATGATGATTTTATTTCAGGGGTGGTCCTGAAATATTTTTACTAAAGTATTAAATGACATGTTCTCGCCCATCATCCCTTAGTTGGACGAAGACTCCTGCTACTAAGATGGTTGAGGCTGATAAGTAGAGGATGTAATCATGATCATAGTCTGGGGGACTAATCAAATGGGTATTGGATAGGACCACTTTTAAATCATCAAAAGCAGTTTGAGCATGTTCATCCCATCGGAATGGGATATCATGATTCATTAGGAAGAGGAAACCATGCGCGTGAGTGACGTAATCTAGGACAAAGCGACGTAAAACGTTATCTTTTCCCTGTAGGCTCTACAGTTGGTGTAAATTCCAAGGTGGTGGAATTTATATGATAGCTTGGACCTTGAGGGGGTCCATCATGATGTCGTGTTGGGAGACAATGAACCCAAGAAGGCGTTTGGCGGTGATGCAAAATAAACACTTAAGGGGGTTCAAGCGGATATTGTATTGGCGACACCGTTGAAAAATGATGCGTAAGTCATCTAAATGTTGGGTTTGTTTCTTAGATCGAGAAGTGAGGTTGTCCAAGTAAGTGACAATGATGCAAGAAAGATCATGGAAAACATAAGTCATGGCCCATTGAAACGTAGCATCTGCGTTTTTTAGTCCAAAAGGTGTGACACGATAAGAAATAGTACCCCATGGGGTAGTAAAAGTGGTTTTATACTGATCTACTGGATGGATTTGGATTTGATTGTAGCCGAAGAACCCATCCATGAAGGATAATGCCTCATGGTGGGCACAGTCATCGATAATTTGGTCGATGAAATGGGTTGGAAAGTTTTCTTTGGGACAAGCATGGTTGAGATCGCAAAAGTTGATGCAGACATGAATATTTCCCTGTTTTTTTTTCATGGGGATGGGGTTGGAAACCCATGAGATATACGCAATGGGGTAAATGAACCCAAGAGTGTGTAACTTGTCAATTTCGTCTTTAATAGCCACAACTTCGAATGGGTGAAGTGGGTGCTACTTTTGACAGACTGGGGTGATGTCTGGCCATGTGTCGATACAATGTTTGACTATAGAGGGATCGAGGTCAGGCATCTCTATATATGACCAAGCAAAAATATCTCGGTATTCCTCAAAGAGAGCTTTGTAAGTTGTGAGTTCCTCAGGGGAGCATGCAGTGCCAATGGTGATTTCTTCTATGATTCATGGTTTGATAGAAATGTCGATCTTGATGGTGGGGGAGATATTGGCCATGTTTCCTTCCTCAAAATCATCTAGGGCAGGGATAGGTTTGTTGAACCAGTCTATATTCCCTGAAGGAATAAAATCCTTGGTTTTGATTTCACATATGGAGGCTTCTCTAGGATTTCCAAAGGCTTCCTGTGAGAGAAAAATCTCTTGGTGATGGAGTGCATTCCATGGGCAATCGGGGGTAGTCAGTTCCTCTAGGATATCTTCGTCACAGTGGAAAATGAGAGAATACAGGGGATCTGGGGAGGTGACATGGGTGACTATCACAATGTAATTCTCCTCAAGTGGTGAATATGCACAGGAGATATCGCAAACAGGGTGCAATTTCCTACTTGACATAAACCAAATGTCCAGACATTGTGGGTGATAAACTGTGGTAGGGGGTAATATTTCCTATGGGAAATGAACCGAAGAATTGGGAGGATTTGGGGGAATATCATCAAACAGTCTATCTATGAACCATGGAGGGTTAGGAAGTGACTCAAGTTTAGGGGATGTGATGTGTAAAGTATATAGAGAGGGTAGGACTAGTGGTGAGGTGGTCAGATGTGGTTGAATAGGGGTCAAATGATGACCTAGGTATGCCACAATCAAAGGACACTGATATGTGAAATGAGCAAGTGATTGACAAAGAGAACAAGGGCATCTCATCCATTCAGTGACTAAGGAAGAGACATAATGGATGTCGGTGACGTGAGTACCAAAAAATGGTGGAACAGAGGGATCAGACTTAATATGAAGTAAATCATTTCGCCAGAGTAACGTTTCTCTCAAATTTGAATTCTTTCTCCTCTTTTCCATAGCTCGGAATTGTCCCATTTATAACATTCAAATGGAACTGAAGGGCTGAGTCAGAACGTTTCCAGTATATGGAAGGCCAAGGATCATAGATCTCCTATTGTGGCATGGAAACCTGACACCATTTTTCATTTTTGGGCACAAATCTCGATGTACGCAGGCTGTATTGGTGCAGCCTATGTATACGCATGATGTATAGTAGGCAAGGTGCATACATGTGGAAAAAATGTATTTTTTAGCGTTGGACGTTTTCAAAAAGGGATGAAAATTCTGCATAGGGAAATGGAAAAAGGGCCTCTGTGCAAGATTGCATAGGGTGAGGCAAATCTTTCTATAATAGATTCCCCCTAATGTGTGAGGTCATAGGAGTATCTGCAATGGAAAAAATACATTATAACAACCCATAAGTGGAGTGATGGGGAACCAGTTGGAAGAACTAGTTGCTCAGTACATTTTGCACTGACTCTACATACATGGGTGCCAATCTGAATTACACTACAGATCCATGTGAAATATACCAAACAATTGTTTATGGCCATGAATAGGAAAATAAAAATGTGGTTACATGCCAAATGATGTCATAGTCACGAACAAGGCCCAGTAGCACCAATCTCAAAATCAATCTGAAGATATCTTTATACAATGGAGTACAATCTGATATCTCATGATCATTGAAGTCATAAAGGTATTGGTATAATGAAAAGGAAGCAACAGCTCAGGAACGTTGCGGCCACATATTAATGTATTCAAGTCTTCTACACAATCTGCCAAAGGTGCAAGTTTGCATCATGTGAATAAAGAAGTTAAGGTCGAACACAATGAGACATCATTTGATTATCGGTCATTGAGGTATATCGTTAAAAAATGCAAGATAGCCTACCGATAATGGAAGTAGGTATCAAGGCACTGAGTACATTCTTACAAGTGTGAATAAAGGAGTTGGGGTCGAACACTTGAAGAATCTATCAATCAGGAGACATTGATGTATTCCCAACTGTCGATGGTGAGAGAACCTGCCACTAATAATTGCAAGCCTCAAGGTACTCATAAGACTCTAGGTCTCATTTCCATAATAGATGAGTTGAATTCAATGGAAGGAGACTCACTGAAAGGAGAGCATTAAGGCATCTCTCATCATTCAACATGAGGGATAAAGCAAGAGCTTCAGGATTTGGAGAAAATGAGATGAAGAACATATTCACGAACCAAAGACCTTGTGCATCTTTCGTGTGTGCCAAGTGCAAGCGGTACATGAAAAAGACCCTTTGAATATCATCCAATGAGGAAAACTGCTAACAAAGGTGAGGAAACCACCAATAAGGATAATGGCATTCAAGACATTGCACGCATCCCAATATGTGAATATATGTCTTGCCATCGAACACAAGGGAAACCACCCAGTCAATAACCAATGATGAAATTTTGACTATTGGTTTCAAGGTTGCTTATTAATGATGAAAGTAGGACCAGGGTGCGAGATAGGAAAATAGTATCATGTGATTCTGACAAAAATTGAGGGTATGGATGACATGAAAAGTCAATAATTCTGAGGAATGGCCGACACTGGTTGATAGACTTCCTTTGAACAAGAGCATGAGACATATGGAAGACTCTAGTAGAATAGACTCAATGATGAAACCATAAGATGTAGGAGGCATCAATGAAATTCTCCATAGGGACTAGAAGAGTAGCCAGTCAGTAGAGAAGACTTTATGTAACGAGTTGAGCTTCCTAAGGCCATGCTAAACCCAAAATTATGATGATAAATGGACTCAATAACTTTATGCTCTGTTCAAAGGAGACATGATTGTTGCCAATATAAGATAATACTCCCTTACCACCCATCTTTTTTTTGTTTTTTCATAGACAAATGAATTCTATGATACAGAGGAGGAAACGAGTGTCGCAAGTAAGAAATACTAGTTCCAGCTGTGGAACATACCTATGCTCAATGCAAGGAGATGCATGCAGGAGATGGACACTCGGGGGAATCTTCCCTCCTAGGTATAGGGTGTCAAATTGCGAAGGATATAAATGAGACTCTTCTTGGTTCAGGATGAAAAATTGTTGAGGCAAACAGTTTATAACGCAAAGAAAGAACCAACTATAGGCTCAATACTGCAAGCAAGGAAATGAGATGCAATCACAACTTGACGCCAAAAAATGTCCTTTTTCATGATATTTAGTCTACTTGGTGTGAAAAATGGATAAACTTGTACCAAATAGATGTCCTTTCAAATCCAATTTACGAGTGTGAAAGAGACAAGTTCACTCGGCAATATTTTTTCTTTTTGGACACGAGTTGGAAAACAGCTTAAATTAGACTCAGTTGGGAGTCCTCTGGGTATAAGGCAACATGTTTATGAGTGAGAAATGAGGCTCAACATAAAGTCATGTATTAGCTATAAGGGACTCGCAGTCCTATGGAAAAACATCTTTGCATGGGCACCGAATGAAGCAGAGGATCTAACTAGGGCACCCATGTTGGGTAAGTCTCTACCACTTGATAATGCCACGTCTTATAGAAGATGGAAGTTTTTGTGTCGCAACAAATGGGTTCGTACCTAAGGCATATGAGTGAAAATTATAGGACAATGCAAAAGTGCATGGTGGAATAAATACATATCCTATATGTTGGGTAGTAAAAATACCTGCAAGTGGTTACGAACAACCAACATAACATTGGAATCCGCAAGAATCCCTGGTAAAAAATACAAAATCCAACTCAATCCACTACTATATTAGTCCATAAGGTGAAAAAATGGCTCAAAACTATAGAAAGTGGGTAAAAAATTCTATAAATAGTAACAAAACCAAAAATTACTATGCCATTTGGATTTTTTACCCAAATAGTGAAAATTGGACCAAAATACCTTCAATCCTAAACTGGTGATTGCGGGAGCATCAGGCGACGAAATACGAAACCGTCTGGACCAGGTAATTCCTCTTCCCCTCCTCTTCCTTTATAGTGGATTAAATTTTTAAATTAGGTTTCAAATTTTGAGTAAATTAGGGCAAAACTTGAGTAATTTGGTGTACATGGGCTACTAGTCATTGAATCCCGTATACGTGAGGTTATAGACGACTGTGTAAAATACAGGGCATGTATACTCAGCCCTATACGTGACTGTAAATACAAAAAATCACATACAAGTCTATAATCAATGATTTCTATGTTTGCTAACTCAAAATTGGACTTTTCTCTGGCAGGATGGTGCTAGAATGGAGGGAAAGGGAGCATGGGGAGGTAGATGTTGTTGTGGATAGAGATCTAGGGGCCCAAATGGCCTTAAAAAGATGTGTCTTATATAAATTTTGGGCACTCAAAGGAATGAGGGCCCAGGTGAGGTTGCTTGAGATGCTTTTGGATTACTAGGATCTTGACAGTGAGAGCTTCAACCTCGATGGGAAACCATTAAGGAATGAAATCGAGGATATCTAATTTTTGACTAGGTTATCGTGTCGGGGTGAGGTGTTGAACCTCGAATCCCAGGGAGTTTGGAGTGGTATGAAGATAGAGGAGTACATAGACACTCATTGTGTAGCAGGGACCCCGAAAGTCGAGAGTCAACTCCCCATCCGAGCGATAAACAATCTCAACCTCAAGATTGTTGTCCTCATGTTGACCAGGATCACAAGATCGGCCTCATTGCACCAAGCATCGAGGTCACTCATTTTCTATGTGGTAGAGTTCTTGAGACCCACAATATATGATTGTTGTACCTCACTATTGGATAATATGAAGAGCCAGTTGATAGAGTGCAAACATGGTAGCAAGAGGAACTTCGCGTTTGCCTCTATCTTATGTAGATTTTTCTTTGAGTGGGTTCCATGTTTGGGACCTAGACTCGAGATTCTTCTGAGAGGACCTCACGATCCATCCATGGTATGGTGGACCGAGGTAATGAGATGGCAGGGGGGAGGTAGGGTTCCCACACCCTACAACGAGGATTTCTTCTACTAGTGGAGACGACAGACCATTTCTCTGGATGACTACCCCTATGTAGGGATCTACTTCAGAGGGGACCCTGACATGCCACTACCACCAGGGACCGCGTACGGGGACATAAGTATGTCAAATGTTTTTAAATATTTCAATTTTTTTTATTTGTGTATAGTAAAACAAAAATATTTTTGGATGATTCTTAATTACTCACTAGACACTTGTGTGACACAGAGGTGGGTCCAGGATGGTCAGATAGGCTTCCTCGACATCGTCAGAGGAATCGGGGAGATGAGGCAGTGGCAGGAGAAGCAGAGAGATTCCTTCAAAATGTGCATGGAAACTTGTCTCATTTGGATCATAGGATTCCAATGGTTCAAGTAGAGGATATGTCTGAGGCCACGGTAAGTGGTTGGTGTGCCCAGAGCTTGGGTGCGACTCTTTCAGCGTCTCGCAAATGCCATATTTTTTTTATCATGACACACATCTAGTGTCATAGGTGTAGATGTCGTGGATATTGTATTATCAACTGTATATGTGTATTGAGGGTGTTAGCCCCAATTTTGTACTACAAACACCATATTTTTTGAAATATATATAAAACAGGGATCTTCGGCTTTACTTATAATACAATTTGTACATTGATGAGATGGTTTTCTTTGCTTTATTTATGTGACAAATGCCAATATAAAACGAAATTAACATAAGCATCGGATACATAATTAGAACTCCTAGGTATGTGATAATAAGTAATAAAATCAAACTATCGTTCTAAAAATTTTACTCGTAGGAATCGTCGGAGTAAATTAGTATCATGGACGCGGTAACTATTGCTCAACTAACATACTACTAATTGGGAATCTAGGCAAACCTATAAAGAGTGAATACCATGTGATATAGCATCGTGCAAAAGTTCTATAACGTCGCTATATTCGGCCACATTATTCATGGATGGCCCTAGGAATACGCCACCTGAAGACACCAATAGACCCTTGGGTGAGTAAACCACCCAAGCGGTGGAAGCCAAGTTTCGTGTATGACGACTAGCTCCGTTTGTGAATCCTAGGTAAACCAAAGACTTTGTTGACATCTACCAACCAAGGGAAAACTCGATAAGCAAGTTGAAGATGAAAAAGAAAGGGAAAATATATATACACTACATACATTAGTATACAAAGATTTTCTCCCAAGCCTGGGGCTCAAGCATAATATATTTTCAAGTAGAGCCCATTTTTGGGCTCGGCCAACATATTCCCTTCATAATATTCTAACTCATAGGCTCTTTTTTCTAATACACATTGCATGATATAAGGACCATGCCATAAGGGTTTAAACTTGGCTGCCACTAGTGGTTATTTGGATTGATCATATAAGAGGACCAAGTCACCCTCAGCATACAACTGAGGACAAATAGACTTATTGTATTGGACCTTGACACATCTTTTATTTTACTCGATAGTCATAGAGGCATCTTGACACTGCTCGTCAAGTCTCTCTAGGTGCACAAGGCATCAATTGAGATCGGAAGTGTCAAGTAGGAGTGCGAATGCCAACTTAAGAGAAGGGATTTCATAGTCAATAGGTAATATCGACTCCACACCATGTACTAACTGGAAAGGGGAAAAATCGATGGCAGTCTTGATCAAGGTTCGGTATGCCCAGAGTGCGGTATATAGCATAATGTGCCAGTCAGATTTACTATGGATGACAGTTTTCTGAAAAATGGTTGTTATAACCTTAATTTGCACCAAACATGCTTACCTAGCATCATGCCATCTCAGATTCCTTCTTTGCCAAAAAACTACTGAACAACTCTTCTTAAAAACCCCTTTTATAAAGGCCCACATGCCCTGCTGCATTACTGAACATGTGTACAAGCTAGCTGACCCAAGACAGCCCACGTGTACCTACAAAAGCACGGAAAAAGGAAATTTGTTGACGAAACACACAAATTTGGGTAAGTTAACTAAACCTTTCTCCCATGCATGGCCAGTCACTCAACCAAATACCTAGCTTCTTCTAGCCTATAAAAGAAGGGTTAGGGGTACCATTTGAAAGGAGGAGAATCATAGTAAAGAAACTATACCCGATTGAGAATTCCCTTTGTCCCAACCTTTATCCATCCTTGTGCAAAGAGAAGTATAGAGAAAATCAGTTGGAATACAGTGGAAGAAGAGCCCAGGACCAGGATCGAGGAGCAGTAGTCAACTTTATCATTGTAAGGTATCATTGTGAAGTTAATAAAATAATTGTTTTTCCCATCCCACCATATGAGATTGTCATTATTGGAATATTGATTGTATGATTGATTAAATCTCTAACCCGTTAGTTCATATATCAAATGAATGTGGAGTTATTTGTTTGTCTTTAGTGAATGTAGGTCATCATTGGGAGGATATTTGCAGTCAAAGAATGACCAAGCGCGAAAAGGGATCGACATCAAACATGAAGAATAAGGTACGTCAACTTAATCTCTTGAGCCTTGTATTTACATATGAGTAATGGGGGTCTAGGCATGGGATGATGGTAAAAAGTAGGAATCTTTAGGTCATTTATGCATGCATGATAAAACCCTTAGTGCTAGTCCGTAGGAGGGATTTCCCACCCACAACAAAATTGGCGACCATACTAGGGATCTCTAGGGTTTCTGGGAATGTTTTTTCTTGGGTATTTTTAAAAATTGGTTTCATTACTTGTTTTTAAAATTTCTGCAAAATTCTGAGCTAACAAAAATTCTAATCTTCCATACCAGTTATCTATGTTTCTTTGCTTGACTGCATCTTTTTTTCGAGACCCATAAAGGTACATGTGGCATGTATAAGGTCTGCACACGTGTACCTGTTCCCTACCTTCTCACAACCCATGTGTACAAGATAGTTGAGGAAGTGTCAATTGTGTGTATGATTCCAGAAAATTTATTTTAGAGAGGCAGTCATCCTCTCCCCTATCAGAAATAGTCCTTCTCGGGGGTTTTCTGGAACTCTTTCTAGTCTTTGTTGTTTGCAGTCTATAGCTTAGGTTTCACCTCATATTAGTTTGTTCTATGAAGTTTTCCTTGAATTGTTTTCTTTTTTCTGTTAAAGTAAGTGTCTGAGTCTTCAAGAGATCCCGATTCTCAGTACCTGTAGTCTCTGCCTAGGATGGATTTCTTGGCCTTTTCATTTGTCTTAGAGTTTCAGAGATACCCGCGACCTGTATAAGGCCAGCGTGCGTGTACACACGCTCTGACTTTATATAGCTTGTGTGCACACACTTGTTGTTGAACTGTCAACAGTGTGCTTGTGGAGAAATTTTTTATTGAAGGTGAGGTAGTCATCCTTTCCTTTGACAAGAGTTATACCTCTCGGGTTTCTGTATCTCTATCATAGCAGTCAGTAACTTAGGTTTGATCACAACAATAACTTTCTTTTTCATTAAGAAGTTTTCCTCAAAAAGAAAATTTTATAGGGTTTTTAGACAAGTATGAGAGTCCAGTTTTAATTTGTTTGTGTGTGATTTTTAAAGTGACTCTTTGCGATCTGTTCTTAGGCCAGAGGTTTTCTTGGTTTTTACTTGCTGATATTTTTCCTTTTTGCTTTGTGAGCATTCAAATAAAATAAAAAACTAGTATTTCTTGGTTTGGTTAAATAGTGTTGTTTTTCATTAGTAACCAGGGAAAAGTCTTTGCTTTCATAAATTCTTGACGGTTTACTTAGATCATAAGTAGCTCGTAGTCGAGTGAAATACTTCTTTGAGTTTGATGTTCAAAGATATTAGAAAAAAATTCATTTGAAAAGTTGTTTAATATTTGAGTCAAGAGAAGTTATTTTGTTTCCATCTTTCTGTTTATTTTGCTTTCATCTGTCAAACATCACTAGTTTCACTTGCATAACCTTTGACTTAAGACAAGCCATAAAAATTAACACTAAATCTAAAATTCATTATACTTTTTATGTTTGTAGGGTCAACCAACTAGTTTAGGGTTAGGGCCTTGAATTAGGTTGGAGAGGAAACTCTTCAAGGCCATTAAATCAAACACTGGAGTCTGAGTTAGGGAGTGTCAAAGTCTAGTATCGTGAAATTTATCTGGGACCCTCCTCTAACATAGGGGCTAAACACGAGGTCGCATGCAAAAAGGTAGCGGAGATAACCCCTCCAAAGCTGGACCAATCGTAGTGGAGAACACATATAGAGGGCTTGTCTTGGGATTCTGTCGATTGCATTTTCCACGGAGCTTCGTGGGTCTTGAATCCATTCGAGGTCATTAGTTGTTTTCCGGACCACTTTCCTTCGATACCCTTGATAGGTTTCAGGCTCGATACCCTGCTCATTGTGGTCTACCTGACTTTTAACTGTCCCTGCCTGGTGATTGTTCGCGTGCTAGCAACTTAGTTGCCTATCTTTTTAGAGACATACACAGGTGACTGCGGGGGTATACCGCGGTACCTAGGACATACATTGGCCACTCTTTGCATATTATACCTGGAGGGTGCTTTCATGTTCGAGTTTCACTTGCATCGGTAAGTTTCTCTAGTGTTGGTTGTTGTAACTGTTCTTCCAACTAGTTTAGTGTTTGCTTGTTTTATCTTGAAGGGACCCTTTTAGTGTGTGTTGTTTTTTGAATGAATAGAAATCCCTAGTGTGTATTTAATCTTCTCACACAGTGGAGTACCATGAGCTCTGTTGATCACGAAGGTTTCTAGGCCTATCACCGCCACTAAGGCGAAATCTAGACCAAAAAGGGTCTTTTGAAGCTACTGGGTCACAAGAAATTGTACCTAACCAACATTCGGAGGAAACGACCATTTTAGAATTTGGAGCGAAATCTCTTGGTCCATCCTAAACTCCAACCACTGATCTTTTGGTACCCATCATTGTACCAATTCACCCTTACGAGTGCCAGACAATGTCACATGCAGCAATGGAAACAAATGCTGCCACTTCTTCTGGGAATTATTCAATTCCCACTACGGTTGTCACCACAAGGGATTTTCCACCTCCTAACCCACCATCATCGGTCTGAGCCACCATGGTCTTGACTACCTCTACCTCGAACAGTGTTCCAACCCCATCTATGGCGGCGACCACTGCCCCTTTCACACCGAGTGCGACAGGCCCTTTGTTATCATACGGGATTCCTAGCTCAGGTACAAGTCATGTACTTTCCTAATCCAATTTACAGACTTTAGGTCTAGGGGAAGGGAGCTCTAATGTTCCTATGCAGGGACACATGGGGGGAACTTCAGCTCCTTTTAACACTTTCCCTTATAGGAGAGGTCATATACCTCCTTCGTCCCCTTCGCTCAGTGGCACCCACCAGCCATCCACCAGGCCACCCTCACACCATATTTTATTTGGAGCAGGGAGTCAAGGACCACCTTCTCATAATATGTCGATTGGTTTGACACCGTTTTCTTTGTTTGGTGCATTTGGTAACAATGATTTCTCGTCAACTGCTTTCCCGACTGGGGGAAACCTCGGTTACGGACAACCTATTCCTATGTAGGGTACTATTCCTGCATAGGGGGCAAACCTAGGAACTTCTTCCACATCAAGACCTTGGAATTCTTTGCAGGGATCAGTTCCCTCATCAGGAATGTCGATCTGGGGAAATTCTTTTCACAACCAATGGAACCCCGGACAAGGGACTATGCTTATGCCCATGGGATCAGCATGGGGAAACCCTTCCCAAAGTCCTCTGAATGTAATGCATGCCCAACCATCTATGTCCTATTTTGGGAATTAGCCAATGATGTCTCCTCACATGCAGAATCTGTACACTAGTCATGGCCATGGTTTTTACTAGAACCTAGGCCAGCAGCCAAACTTTTCCTAGAAACATGGTGCCAGTCAAACTCTAGGTCCCTTTTTCCATGGTTATCACCGACCCAAACTACCTTTCCTGGAAACCTTGCATTTTCCAAACTTGACAAGGTTGTTGAATGGCCCTATCTGTCATGATCCACATTGGCCCCCTATGCCGACAAAGTTGCCTTTGAACATACCAAAGTTTGAGGCCAAGCCTAATGAATATCCAGTAGATAATGTGACTACTTTTCACCTTTGGTGCTCGTCTAACTCATTGAAAGATGACTCCGTACAATTGCAATTGTTTCAACGCACTCTCATTGGGAGTGCTGCAAAATGGTACATTGAGATCGACCGCTCAATATACTCTTCCTTCGACGAATTGGCAATGGATTTCCTAAACCATTTCCAATTACCTATGAGATACGATGGTGGCACAGAATTGTTGGCCAATTTCGCACAGACAAAAGAAAACCATATCTCTAATCAAATTCAAGAATGGCAATGCCGGAAGAGTTTAATTAAGGTTCCAGTCCCACCATCATTCCTTCTCGAGTGGTTACTTAAGTCTTTGGTCCCATAGTTATCCAAAGACATTGTGACATCAAGAGTGTTTTTCGAAGAAGATGCCATCATGAGAGCTCAACATCTTGAGCTAATCTACTCTCAGTTTGGTTTATTATGCGAGATCTTTCCAGATGTGCCACACTAAATACTTGATAAAACTAGACAGAGGGTTGGACCACATGCCGATGGTATTGTTGGTTCAGCACAAACAAAGCCCATTGAGCAACTGACGAAGCAATTACAACAATTGTCTATACAACATACATCGGCCAACCAAACTACTATTTTGGCTGCTCCCCCTACCCAAATGTCAGATGTACACACAGTAAATTTGAAAAATCCAAAGGCCACCCAGCAGCCTGAAGGAAAGAAAAAACAACGAAATAAGGGTAAGGGGGATAAGAAACCCACTAATAATGCTGGCAGGGGAAACACTGAGAAACGGAAGGTGAGGTATCCATGAAACCTGTGTGTGGAAGACCACCTGACCCACCAATGTCCTCGGCTTGCAGAGGCCCAAATGTTTGTGACACAGCAATAGCCTGTCATGTTAACCAATCCATTTCAACATGGGAAAAACCTAACCCAAGCCTCGATAAGCACGGAAGGGGGCAGTCAAGGACCCTCTCCATCTTCAGACAATCCTGCATCCTCGAATTTGTATATGATGAAGGGTGATGCTTTTATATCGACTAGAGTGCATGACTACAGTAAACCAAGCACTTCTAAAAAGGGAAAAGAAGTCGAACTCCCATCTCTTCCTCTCCAGATCGAGAAGACTTTGGGTGAAACAATGACATGCATCCCAAAAGGCACGTTCAAGAAAGCTTCTCACAACCCAAATGCAAGAGCCACCCAGAACTATTATGTGGTGGAGGATTTGTCTCAAACCCGTTGTGAGATGTCCGCTCTGGAGGTCCTCCAAAGCTGCCCTTCTCAGAGGAAAGCTTTGTTATCTGCTTTAGGATCTACCGAGACTTGTAATATGGGTACAATCATGCTAGATACAATTGACTTAAAACCTCGTCTACCTTACCATGTATCATTTCAGATAGTAGTGGCTCACCCCATGAAAACTTTTACTCAGAATATTTTCCACACGGTGGTTGATGTGGGCACCTCAACATGCATTATGTCATTGGCATGTTGGAAGGCCATTGGCCAGCCTATTTTTTCTCCATCACCTACTCTTCTCACTAATTTCGATGGTCGTTAATTCCAACCACATGGTATCATTCCCTCTTTCCCCGTGCAGTTAGGGGGGAAGACTGTGTGCATTGAGGTTGAAGTAGTCGATGCATCCCTCGACTACAATGTTTTGTTAGGAAGGAGTTGGACTTACACCATGCAAGCAGTGGTTGATACATTTTTTCCACACGAGGACCAAATTGTGACCATTGATCAATTGTCTTTCTCCATACCTAACCCTTCATTAGGGGTATCCATGGTCCTGATGATTGATAATCCCCAACCAAGAGTAGTCAACATAGGGGTTGGTTTGTGCCCATCTTTGATGGGTACCTTCGATTACTCGCCCCCTCAAGGCAATGTCAAGTTCATCTATGACCAACATAAGGTTGAGATTTTCCAAGTTTTGTCATTTCACATGACTTACTTCAACGATCCGTGGATACTTCCTTCCCCATTGGCCACGATGGAAGGGACAGGGCACCCTAGCATGTCCATGCCCTTGTCCATAGTTGAAGTAGCATACTCTTTAGTCCAGCAAGCTTCAGTTGACACCGATCCAACTCCTGCACAAGAGTTAGATCCGATTCTAGAGCCTATTTGGGCTCAAGGCTCTCTCGTTGACATTGATTTGTTAGACTTAGTCTTGCCCTCCAACGAAGCAATAATTGAAGAAATGACTAGTCTGGACAAACCCTGGGACGATCTCCATCACAGATCATATTTTCTCCCAGAGTTAAGCAGAATCAAAGCTGGAGACTTCACCTTGACTATGACTGGAGATAGGTCTTGTCCTATTAATCCCTTAGCTACACACACGTTTTATGTTGAGGGTAATATGGAAACTATCGTGGAACCTGTACCGATTAATATCTCCAGAACCCCTGGCATCGTGGAGAATGTTTTCGTCGTAGCTGGTTGTTCTCCTGGAGAGATTCAAATCTACACAGATCTATTTAAATAATTCTGCGACATTTTTTCTTGGTCTTACGAGGAAATTCCAAGCATCGATCCAAAAATAGTCG
The DNA here is from genome assembly GCA_009831015.1 of Picea engelmannii. Classification (NCBI taxonomy): domain Eukaryota; kingdom Viridiplantae; phylum Streptophyta; class Pinopsida; order Pinales; family Pinaceae; genus Picea; species Picea engelmannii. Next base: position 332,664 of record ML783541.1, on the reverse strand, counting down.
AACATGAAATCACAACTTATTCGGATTCCAAGCCTGTTCGACAGAAGATTCGTCTAGTTAATCCCAAGAAAGAAGAAGCCATTAAGGTTGAAGTTGAGAAACTTCTAAAAGCTGATTTTATCTATCATATCCATTTGACCCAATGGGTGTCAAATCCTGTGTCGGTCAATAAGAAACAGGGCACAATTCATGTATGTACGGACTTTTGTGATTTGAACAAGGCCTATCCAAAAGATAATTTTCCCACACCATTCATTGACCAGATAATTGATGAATGTGCAGGTTGCAAGGCCTTCTCTTTCATGGATGATTTTTCGGGATATAATCAAATACAAATCAAACCTGAAGACTAGCACAAAATGGATTTCATTTGTCCATGGGGTACATTCGCGTATCATAATATGTCTTTTACTCTCAAAAATGCTGGAGCGACCTTTGAGCGGGCCATGTATTTTTCTTTCCATGATCTCAAGCATATAGTCGAGGCCTATTTAGATGATTTAGCATCTCGATCTCACAAGAGAATGGATCATCCCACACACCTCTAACTTATCTTTGAGCGATGTTGCTACTTCCGGATTCGCTTGAATCCAAATAAGTGTAGCTTTTGCGTAACATCAGGATGCTTTTTAGGTTTCATAGTGTCAACAACAGGGATCATGGTTGATCCTCTCAAAGTTGAGGCAATAATTCAATTGTCTCCCCCACGCACAATCCTTCAACTTCAGAGTCTACAGGGAAAGGCAAATTTTTTAAGGCGTTTCATCGCCAACTACGACGAGATCAAAAATGGCTTTATGTGCTTACTGAAGAAATACATTCCTTTTCATTGGGATGATGCCACTCAATGTTCCCTCAACACGTTGAAACATGCCCTCACAACTGCCCCTCTACTTCGGCCACCCAACTATAACAAAGATTTCTTATTATACTCGGCTGCTGCAGAGTCCACCATCGGCATGGTCTTAGTTTAGGAAGATGATTTTCTCTCAGAATATGTGATCTATTACCTGAGCCAAGGCCTAGTCGGACTAAAACTTAATTATTCTCATATTGAAAAACTTGCATTGGTAGCAGTCCATGATGTTCAACGATTCTGTCATTATGTTCAGTTTTGCAAGACCACCGTCATTGTCATTATGAATCCATTTCAATACGTGTTGACACGATGGGTAATAGGCGAAAAGATCAGTAGATGGATAGTCGTCCTCCAGGAATTTGACTTAGATTTCATTTCAATGAAATCCAAAAAGTCACTAGTCTTCGCAAAACTTATTTCAAAACTTTCGGTTGAGTCAGGTGATGTTGTGCCCGAAGAGTCTCCTATCAGAGGAGATATGTTTTTTATCGCATCTTCATATCCCTAGTACGGATATATACTTATCTATCTCCAGAATTTGAAGTGCCCCACCTCTGCTTCTCATGATGAGCATAGTCGTATACGCCATCAGGCCAAGAATTATCTCATACTCAACGATACATTGTATCGAAGAGGTGTAGACTGCATCCTACGTTGATGTCTCACTAACAAAGAAGCAATTATTGTTCTTAACGATTTCCATACTGGATCATGTGGAGGTCATTTGTATGGGTTGGAAACAACCCAAAAGATTTTATGAGTAGGTTACTTTTGGCCGACACTAATCAAATATTGTATCGAATCGGTCAAGAAGTGACACCCGTGTCAGATATTCTCTCGGAAGATGAGGGCACATCCTTCTCCCATGTTTCCTATCATCACAGTTGGTCCCTTCACCAAGTGGGGGATTGATTACACTACATGCAACCCTCCTTTAGCAAGGGGGTACCGTTATATCATTGTAGTCGTAGACTACTTCACAAAGTGGGTCAAAGCTATGCCAATGTTTAAAGATGATGGAGAGACTGCGGCTCTCTTTTTATTCAACCAGATAATAGCAAGGTTCGGCGTCCCAAGAGAGATTGTCACTGACCATGGCAGTCACTTTCAGAACCAGATGATGATCGAATTAACATCAAATCTTGGATTACGGAAAGAACATTTGTCACCCTACTATCCCCAAGCAAATGGTCAGCTGGAAGTTGTAAATAAATCTCTTAAGACCATCCTACAATGAACAATCGACTCAACCAAGTCAAATTGGCACTTGATGTTATACTCGGCATTATGGGCTTACCAAACATTTGTTAAGACTGCAATTGGTTTCTCACCTTTTCAATTCGTTTATGGGTTGGAAGCAGTCTTGCCTATTGAATGTCAAATCCCATCCCTAAAATTGGCAGTACAGGTATTTCCAGACACTTCTCCACTTGAAGAACAGTCATTATTCCTTGAGCGGCTCAATGAGCAGCGTCGTGATGCATCCCTGGCCAACGAGGCTCACAAACATAAAGTCAAGTGTCAGTATGATCAGTCTGTTCTTCCTCGGGTGTTCTCTGAAGGTGACCTTGTCCTGGTCTATGACCAAGATAAGGACCCCCTGGGGGCAGGAAAATTCAAACCCATGTGGTTCGAACCTTTCATCATAAAAGAGGTTCTAAAAAAGGGCTCTTATTGTCTAGTTGAATTTGAGGTAAATGCTTTGGCGGAGCCTAGAAATGGGCTCTACCTCAAGAAGTATTACTCATAGGTAGGTCACCTTGGGTAATGTTTTGTAAAATATGTATAGTCTTTGTACTATTACTTTCTAGTTTCTTTTAGTACTATGGACATGTCGTTTTTTATGTTATCTTTTGTCAATGTGGCATATGTCAAGTGAATCAGAGGTGTTCATTGGGTACACAGATGGTGCTATCCAGCACACTAGGAGGCTTGCTTCTGCAGCTTGGGTAATCTTTACACCTCAAGGCCAGTTATTATCTTCCAGAGGTATATGGTTAGGTGACACCACAAACAATGTCGTCGAGTATAGTGCAGTTATTGAGTTGCTTCATGACGCCCTGTCACTTGGTATCTCTCATCTTCAGGTCTATTTAAATGCTCAGTTGGTTGTGTCTCATTTAAATAGAGTCTACCATGTTCATGATCCGACTTTACATCGACGATTCCTTAGGGTACATCTCTTAGAACGAATCTTTGATTATCTTGCATATTTTCATGTTCCTAGGAGATTAAACCAAGTTACAGATACTCTAGCTAATCAAATTTTAGACTGACATCTCGCACACATATAAAAATACATACACATCAACATGTAAATACATTTTTAAAGGAAAAATATGATCCATAAGACACAAAAATACATAAAAATCCATATATAATATCATAATCATCAGAGTACATAGGTGGACGCAAGTGCCTCAAAAATATGACCAGTTGTTATCACTGAAATTTCGTCCGCACAGGGTGACAAGAACTCTGCATCGTCAACACAGAAAAACAGTCATTCATGGCACAAGGATTAACTCCACAGCACAGCAAAAGGGTCAAAACTATGCAAAAATGGCAAAAAAAAAATTAAAAAGCGCAATGCACTCACTGGGCGCACGCACGCGTGCGCAACATCTTCATATTTTGGGCGCATATGCGCGGCTGTGGGGTGCAAAACCCGCGCACCTGCCAAACGACGCATTTATGAAGCTGGTCGGCCTCCCAACCACTAATGGATCGGCTCCCAAGTCGATTTGACATCAAATCCGAGCTCAATCTGCGTGAGGAGGCTGGTCAAAGACCTAATTGTTCCCTAAGGAGCCCCTTTTCACATTCAAAAGAGGTTGCATAATAGCTCAATGCTTGGCTATAAAAAGCCATGAATGACCATCATTTTCTCAAGGAATTCTTCATACTGTTATGCTGTTGAGATTGCTAGAGACCCCTTCTTTGGTAATACACATTGTGAGCTGCATTTCATAAGCTATTCACCCCTCTCTTGTGTGAATAAGCTTGGAGTTCTTTCACCCACATTTCATCCTTTTTTTTTTGTAAGGAGAGCAAATCAGTTGAGGGCCTCAAAGAGCCTTCCATTGGAGAGGGAAGGGACCCAAGTCCTCTTTCTCCTTTGTGTATCTTTGGATTTCATCTATCAGACCAGCTAATACATTGGTGATATTGGTCC
>ML783541.1:296617-318062 GCA_009831015.1 Picea engelmannii | reverse complement strand
AAAAAAAAACCGATGCAAACTTACCCATCTCTCCTCGCTCCTCGCCAAGAGGTATCGGTATCTCAGGATCTCTCGAGAAATCAATCCCAGCATAAGGGTAATCCTCTATGACTGGGATCTATCGCGACAACCAAGAAAAGAAGTCATCATCAAAGGACTCATTGGTCCTTCCACCACCCTGTCATGGAAGTAACACTGCCCATCTGCAAACCACAGGAAGAGAGGCTTGATGTCCTCGTACCACCACTCGAGGACTGAGAATAGGAACTCTTTCAAAGAAGAAAGAGCATAGAATCGTCCTGAACCCAAAGTTCTTCTGCATCCACAACCAACAATCTATCAACTGCCTCTTCATATAATCCAGCAATGTAGTACTCTAGTCAAATATCTGTGCATTTAAGCACTGGACTGCATAGTTCATCTATGCATGAAACGCCTGATGTAGAGTCGCAGAACCAGTCATCCGCCCAATAATAAACACAATCGCCTACAGTGATAAATCGGTGATCTTTCTTATTAGCACCTGAGAGCTCAATCGGTCTGTACCAGCCTTGCAATAAAGTCCTATCAATTCCGATATGTTATGAGGCCCCGAAGGAAATGTTCAGAAATTGACTAGTTCCCCTCTCCTAGAGAGGCCAGTCAAAAAATATATGTCCTCTGTAGTAGGAACCAGTGATTTCCCCTCTAACATAAAGGCCTCTACGTCGGGATGGCAATAATCAACCAAGGCATTCAGTAGCCTAGGTTGTGCTCACATAAAAGGACATAGGAAGAACTTGAGCAACCCACATTGCATTAAGGTAGCAAAAACATTGGGGTATTCCCCGACCAACTCACTAATCTCCTCATGCTCTCTTTCCCTCCAATGAACATACATCCTGCAAAAAACCAAGTTCAGGAGGGTTAACCCTTGATTTTTTAAAACAAATTCCATTAAATAAAGGGTCCACACGGGCTATAATGATGACAGTCGCGTGTACACGCATGCAGCTTTTCCTCTACCCGAGTGTACACGCGGCCTATCATAAGACATCCCACGTGGACCTAAGGCTGACCTTTTGAGGGTCGACGGCCCCCCAAAACTTGAAACTAAAAGCATAAATAAAGATTTAAATTGCAAGAGGAGAGATTTTATACTTACTTGGTCCAAGCAGATGGTTGTTTCGTCCACCGAAGCTCCCATAATCAATTCTTTTCACAAAGGGACAGTTTTGGCTTTTATTCAATTTATGAATTAACAATGGTGATAATGAGCTGCCAACTTCTATTTATAGAGTTTTTTGACCCTTTTTTGTCAATTTTCAAACCCTTTTGTCATTTTTTCTAAACTGAAAATCATTTAAGATGGTTCGGGAGTTTTCTTTGGATGATCAAGGGAGGTATTTCTTTAGGTATTTGGAAAAAAAATTGAGATTTGGGCATTTGGACGGTCCTTTGGTAAAAAGTCATTTTTTCCCAGCTCGTTGCATTTAAGTCAGGATTCCACCCCCACTTTATTCATCGCACTGTCTTTTCCTCTTTGCCATAGGATCGATCCCACCAAGTTGTGACACAAAACCCTCATTACTACTTTAGAAGTGTCGTAATTTGGTGGTAGATCCTACCATAACATGGATGCCCTAGGTAGATCCTGGTTGCATGACGATGTCCATGTTGTCACTAACGACTATAGGCTCGGGAGTCCTACATAGTTTTTTCTTGATTACGATTTTGAGCCTCACCCTCGGGACTCCCAAAAAACATAACGGGTCTTCTTTTAAGCCCTTTTTAGACCCTCTAAACATGAAAACATTGTCGAGCGATCTGGTGGCCTTTCACGCTTGTTAAACTAAAATTTGAAGTCACATCTGTTTGGCAGTAGTTTACCCCTTTTTTGGTCTGGATGGTCAACTATACGAACGAAGGTATACTCTAGGAGCCTCGGTTCTCTAGAAGAGTACTCTCAGGTATAATTTTAACCCTTTTTCGGGCCTGAGGGACTAAATGTACGAAAAAGGAACCCCCATGGATTCCACGGTTAAGCTCTTTTAAGACTCCCTAAAATTGAAAAGATCATCGAGTGACCTCATTCTTTCACACTCATGAAAATTGTCCAGAAGAACATCCCTGACGAAGTCCATAGTTAAGCTTTTTTCAGACTCCTTAAAAATGAAAAAATGGCCGAGTGGTCTTGTCTTTATCACACTCATTAAAATGGTTTTGAATAGATGTCTTTTCGGTGCTAATTTACCCCTTTTTTGAACCGACTAGACTACCTTCGAAAAAGGTACCCTAGTGGAGTCTCCTTTTATGTTTTTCAAACTCTCTAAATATGAAAAACCGTCGAGATTACCTTCTCTGGGCTCGTTAAACTTACATAAAAGGACATTACCATTGTGTGTTTTGTTAACGACGTTTTCATCCCTGTGTCTTTGGTCTAATGTCTGCTCCATGTTGCTTTCAACTGAACCATCAGAAGCATGCCTTATATGCAAGCCCTGTAGCACTTTGCCTCTGCGTCTTGACACCTTTGGTCCCAGGAGGGATTTTTCTCGAGTGTCCTTTCTTTGAACATCAATATTTTCCTTGTGCCTCGAACTTGTATGTTTGCGACACTCATTCCTCCTTTGTAACGTAACATTATTTTATTCTTTTTCCAAAATTATTGAAAAAGACAAAAAAAAATCAAATATACCCCAAAAAGAGGAAGGGAAAAGTATTTTGTTTGTATTGGCAGCATAATGAGTCGCCCTTGGATAAAGCATAGATGTTCATTTGTTCATCAAACTCTAGGATTTAATACGACCTTAGGAAGTTGTTCTCACTACATAGAGATGTGTCCTCCTCCGTTTGGTTATTCTTCCAAACATATGGAGAGTTTGAGTTACCTCCTGCCTCGTAAACTTATGTTAATGCCATGTTGCCTGAGTCTCATCATTTGTCATGCTATTTTCCAAGGGAATTTTTTACCAAGCCTGATTCGGCTCCTCTACAGTTTGTCTCTTGCCCTCATGCCCAACCATCCCGAAAGTCCAATCAAGTCTTTGTTCGAAATCAATGAAGCCTTCAGTCTGATAATCAAGATTCTCTAGTCCATGACTGACGAGACATAGAAGACCTCTGGGTAGTGAATTCATACACTCATATTACACTCCTACCCGAGTTTTGAATATTTTGAAGTTGTTGCTAGAGCTCTTAAGACCTCATCTCCAACCATCGGTCCTTATCAGCTTCTAGAATATGGATACTCTACATGTATATCTTTTTTATTTTGAGATGTATCTCTATTGTGTATTTCTCGCGGCTACACTTTATATAGTTATATGACATGGATCTACAGTGTATTTGATTGGTATCCATGATTTTCTTTCATCCCGAGCATGGGTATGCTCGCCTCGGTGAGAAAATTATTATTTTGCAGAAGGCACCTCCTAATTTCTGGTCCCTAGGCTCACTTGTTTGGAACGTTGGTGAATATTGTTAATGTATTTCGTCCATCAGATGCTCTTTTGACCTCACACATTAGGGGGCATATGTTATAACCCTAATTTTCACTAGACATGCTTACCTAGCATCAGGCCATCTCAGATTCCTTCTTTTCCAAAACACTACTGAACAATTCTTCTTAAAAACCCCTTTTATAAAGGCCCACACGCCCTGCTCCATTACTGAACACGTGTACACGCTAGCTGACCCAAGACAGCCCACATGTACCTACAAAAGCACGGAAAAAGGAAAGTTGTTGATGGAACACACATCTTTGGGTAAGTTAACTAAACCTTTCAGCCATGCATGTCCAGTCACTCAACCAAATACCTAGCTTCTTCTAACCTATAAAAGAAGGGTTAGGGGTCCCATTTGAAAGGAGGAGAATCGTAGTAAAGAAACTATACCCAATTGAGCATTCCCTTTGTCCCAACCTTTATCCATCCTTGTGCAAAGAGATGTATAGAGCAAAGTAGTTGGAAGATAGTGGAATAAGAGTAGAGGACCAGGATCAAGGAGCAGTAGCCGACTTTATCATTGTAAGGTATCATTGTGAAGTTAATAAAAGAATTTATTTTCCTGTCCCACCACATGAGATTGTCATTATTGGAATATTGATTGTATGATTGATTAAATACCTAACCTGTTAGTTCATAGATCAAATGCATGTGGAGTTATTTGTTTGTCTTTAGTGAATGCAAGTCATCATTGGGAGGAGAGTTGTAGTCAAAGAATGACCAAGCGTGAAAAACGATCGACATCAAACACAAAGAATAAGGTACGTCAACTTAATCTCTTGAGCCGTGTATTTACATATGATTAATGGGGGTCTAGGCATGGGATGATGGTAAAAAGTAAGAATCTTTAGGTCATTTTTGCATGCATGATAAAACCCTTAGTTCTAGTCCATAGGAGGGATTTCCCACCCACAACAATGGTCTTGAGAGACTTGTTGACAGCCTCTACTTGTCCATTTTCCTAGGGTAATAAGGGGAAGAATGAAGATGTTTAAACCCCAGCTTAGATGCTAGATCTTCCATCATTTCATTTTGAAAGTGACTTCCATGATCAATGACAATCTCACTCAAGATACTGAACCGAGCGATAATTTGATTGAATACGAAGAAGGCAGTAGTCTTCCTGTCAGATCTAATTGTAGGCATGGCCTCAGCCCACTTAGTAAAGTAGTTGATGGCCATGATATGTGTTGGTTCCCCCCAGCTGAAGTTGGGTTGCAATCCATGAAGTCCACCCCCAACTTTGTGAAGGGACGGATGGTAATGATTGGGTGAAGAGGGGATGGATGCGAGCACATTTTCTGAGTGAACACCTGGCAGGGGTGACACTTCTTAACTGCTTCAACATAATCCTTAAAGATAGATGGCCAGAAATAACCAGCTCACAAAATTTCATAGGTTGTCGCAAGACCGGATAGATGACCACCACAAGCCCCACTATGGCAGTCATTTAGAATAGACTTGGTCTCCTCATGAGTTAAAAAATGACGCAATATATTGTCTATTCCTTGATGATACAAAGTTTCGTCGATGATAGTGTAATTCTTAGCTTGGTATCGTACACGTCGTCGGTCATCTCACGAGAGATGTTGAGGGAACTTCAAGGTTCGAAGATAGAGAATGATGTCTCCATACCAGGGGTCAGACGACGAGACAAGGAAAATGTGTTCGTTCACAAACGAATTGACATGGATAACATCCTCATCTAATTGTGGAAAGTCAGATATTAACTCCATGAAGACTAGTGATTTCTTTGATTTCGCAGAAGTGAAATCGAGATCAAACTCTTGTAAAATGACAATCCATTTATTATATTTTCCCCCCGTGATATGCCCAGTAAGGTCGTATTGAAATGGATTTACATCGGCAACCACAATAGTATTACAAGGAAATATATAATGATGTAAACGTTGGACTGTGTGAATGGCTGCCAAAGCTATATTTTCATCATGAGAATAATTAAGCTGAGGAATGACTAAGATAGTAGATGACATGCTCGCGATGCTCATCATCCGCCTGAACCAAAACCATACCAATCATATCCTTAGACGCAGTGATATAAAGTAAGTAATCTCTATTGTAGTTAGGATACTTCAATAGAGGCATCGATGCCAAGGATTTCTTCAAAGCATCAAATAACTCTTGGGTTCACTCATCCCATATAAAATGGGTGTCCTTCTTCAAAAGATGCATTAAACCCTTAGTAATATTGGCATGGTTTACTATAAACCGACGTAAAAAGTTAGCTTTCCCCTGTAAACCTTGAAGTTTTTGAATAGTGTGCAGGGGAGGAAATTGAAGTATTGCCTCAAACTTTAATGGATCCACCATGATCACGGTCTCAGACACTAGAAGTCCCAAAATATGACCAAACCTAATGCAAAATATGCACATATGAGGGTTCAACTGGATTCTATAGTAACAACATCTTTCAAAAACAAGTTGAAGGTGCATAGAGTGATCTTCTCTCTTACGAGAGTGAGCAGCAATATCGTCAAGGTAATCTTCAACTATATGCTTAATATCATGGAACGTGAAGGTCATAGCACATTGGAAGTTTGCTCTAGCATTTTAAAGGCCGAAAGGCATTTTCCATTACACGAAAGTACCCCAAGGACAAATAAATGTTGTCTTGTGTTGATCCTCAGGTTTAATTTGAATTTGGTTATACCTTGAAAATCCGCCCATGAAAGAAAACACTTCGCTTCCCGCAGACTCATCGAGAATCTGATCGATGAAAGGTGTCGGGAATTTTTCATTGGGACAGTCTTTGTTCAGGTCATGAAAGTCCATACATACACAGATAGTTCCTTGCTTCTTATTCATAGGAATGGGATTGGATACCCATTCAGTCAAGGGAACTGGGTAGATGAAGCCAACATTAAGTAGCTTCTCCACCTCTTCCTTAATAGCAGAGGCCTTCTGGGGATTAACAGATCTAAGACATTTTCAAACAAGTTTAGAATCTAGATAAGTTCTAATCTCATGCTCAATAATACAAGGGTCAATTCCTGGAATCTCTTCATATGACCAAGAAAAAACATCTCGGAATTCCTTGAAGAGTTCGGTGTAGATCAGGATTTCTTCTGGCGAACAATCTGCACCGATATGTACGTTTTCAATCTTGCCAGGGGTACAAGAGATATCGATCGTGATGGTAGGAGATATACTCGCCATATTTCCTTCGGCATAAATTTTATGCGTATCAAGTGGAACTATGGCATGATCGACTATCTCACTCAAGGTAGATCGAAAGTCATCTTGTTCGATTATTTCAGGATCTGGGAGAAAATAAGAGTGATGATGCATATCATCCCAAGGTTTGTTGGAACCATTCATGGCTTCAATGATATCTTCATCTGATGGAAAAGTCTCATCAAGGCCGTCATGTGAACAAGACAACTAAGTGGCCCACATGGACTTAAGAATGGGATCATCCTCGTCCTTCGGTGAGGTAACAGGATCGGGATTGGCAGAAGAGTCAAGAACAACTTGATATGAAATATCTATTTTCGATAATGGCATGGCCATTCCAGCATGTGACTGAAATTCAAAAGACAAATTCAGGGAAGGTAGGGTCCAAGGATCACTAAAATAGGAAGTGTGGAAAGGAATGGACCTCTCTAGCGAAACGGGCCTACTGGACATGGTGTCAACATAGTAAATCGGTGCCATTAATTCAAAAGTATTCATAAGGGAAGAATACATTCTGACACTGATATTCTCAGTTTTTGGCTGAGAATTGTCGATCATGGGGATAGACGGTCCAACAAATGCATTGGGACTATCATACACAAAGGATAATTGGTTGATCGTCACGATTTTCCCATCATGAGGAAAACAAAGAGTACGGAAGACAGACGATACAGTGACAGTCATAGAATAGGTCCAATTGCATCCTAGTAACAAGTTATAATCAAGAGGTGCATCAACTACCTCAACCTCCACCTCTACTATCTTCCCACCCAACTGGACCGGAAAGGAAGGAAGAATACCGTGAGGGCGGAAGGAATGACCGTCAAAAGAAGTCAACATGTTCGATTATTTAGAAACAGTCGGAGAACCGAGGGATTTCAAATAGATCAGGAGCATCACACATGTAGCAGTGCCTTCATCAACAATCGCACGTTTGATGGTATACTTTGAGTACCCCACATGGATTTGGAATGCCACATGGTAAGGAAAGTGAGGCTTCACATCCATGATGTCAAACTTGATAAATTTCAATCCACTGGGGTCTAGAGCTCCTAATGTAGATAGTAAGGCATTCCTCTATGAAGGAAACATCTAGAGTACCTCTAGAGATGACATCGCACAAGGGGTTTGACCCAGGTCCTCAAAAATAGATTAATTATGGGTGGCTCTAGCATTTGCATTGTGGGTAGAGCACTTGAGTACTCCTTTCAGAATATGAGGCGGTGGCTCCAATTTTTCGATATGTAAAGTCGTCTCTGGAGGAGGAGGAGGATATTCTAGACCAGGTATATCCTGTGAGGAACTATAATCTTGATATCGAGTGGCTACATGAAAATTTATCATCGACCATATTGATACACAAACGGTTGTCATCTTGCAATGGCGTGTTTTGACTCCCACTGACCGCATTTTTGGTGTTTGAGGAGCTCAAGGTCATGTGTTGGTTATGTGGGAAAGGATTCATCAGCATGGCGGGTAGTAGAGATAATATCCTCGCATCTTCCACAATTTTGGGGCATAAATGAGTAAGGTGATTGTTCGTACAAAAATTACAGGGAAATTTCACCTTACATCTTTCTTTCTTGCCCTCTCTAGCATTATTATTCGTCTTCTCATTATTACCATTGTCCTTGGGTTTATTATTATTTTTCCCACACTTACGATTATTATTACGTCCTTTCGTATTATTCCTACATGGTTGTTCATTTCCATTTGGGTTGGTCGATGATTGCATGGAATGTACATCCACCGAGTGAGTGGGATTGGAAGACACAGATGAAATTGGCCCTCCTGCATACTAGTTTAGAGACAACTCTTTCAAATGGCTTGTCACCGAGTCTGCAGGTTTTACATTGGCGAAGCCTACAATTCCATCGGCATGAGGTCTGGGATTTTGTCTAGGGTCATAGGTTGACCTCGGTGTGTCCAAAAGAATGTGTTTTAACATCCCAGACTAAGCGTATATAAGATCTAACTATTGGGCTTTGAAGATCGCTTCTTCCTCAGTGGTAACCCCGAATGTAGAAACATCCTTCAAGATAGGAGTCTACAAATACTTAAGGAACCATTCTAAAAGAAATTTTGGGGGTATAGAGGTCTTAATCAACCTCTTCTATCTACGCCACTCCTGGATATGATCTGAGATATGAGTGGTTGTGTCCTAGTGTAAACTCGACAGAAGTTCTAGGCAAGCATCGTAATGAACCAGCAATTGGAAGTGGTTAAGGAAGACGAACACCATCTGAATAAAGGTCCCATATGCCTCCCTAGGTAGCTCGATATACCATTTCACAATGACCTCAATGAGGGTGTGTTGAAACAATATTAACCGAATAGAATTGTCACTAAGGGAATTCGAGGAGCACCATAGGTGAAAGGTAGTAACGTGATCACCAAGATCCTCTCCATTCTTACCTTTGAATTTCAGAATGTTCGAAGGAATATTGGTGGGGACATGGGGGCATGTAGGATCATGACACACAAGGTCGTTCATCAACTTATACAAGTCTAAAATATTAAGCATGGCCAGAAAAGGGAGACGAGGTTGTGGCATATGGCCCCAAGCTCCCTGGAAAGATTGTGCTTGAGGAACTGCATCCCATATAGCGTTTTGGTAAGCACCATGCCCTGTTCGGGATTGTAAGACCCTCCTCCAGGTTGATTCATAAGAGGTTGGTTGGGAATCATTCTAGTAGGAATGTTTGGATGGGGGTTATAAAAATTTCCCTTAGTCGGAGAGACTTCGGGCTGGGAGTTTCCCAAGGTGTGAAAATGACCTCATACGGGTGTGAATACAGAGGATAGAGGTGGATTCATCATTCCAAACATGTTAGTTGGAATCGGCACTGAGGAGGTAAGGGTATAGGATGGAACTTCAGAAGAATCTTGTCTGCCATGTTGGTTTCTCCACCTAGAAGTAGGAAGTTTAGACCTAGGCTTAAAAGAAGGAATACCTCCTATATTAGGAGTCGTTTTATGGATTTGAGAACCACAAAATGAAAAAGGAGTATAAGGAGGTGTAATGCCCACAAGGCCAATGCTATCATTAAGGCCAACATCTGAGATGGAGTTTGAAAAATGTGAAGTTATAAAATTTCATATACCATACGAAAAAGGACTAGAGGTCATAGGGATGGATTGAACATTATAGCCCGGTGAGTGACCAAGAGATCCAAATGGGTTCAAGGAAAAGGATTGAGCATTCACTATAGTACAGGAAATAGTGATGATAAGTGCCTCCGGTACTACAACCATTGTGGTTGCAGGAGTCGAAGGGGTGCCATTAACTATAGTAGGTATGGAAGTCTAAGGGCTCCCAGTGTTCTAAAAACTCAGTTCAGTACTCATCCTTGTAGAATCACAAGTCTAAACATTGGAGGTGTGTGTACCACGTCTAATAACTCTACACCTTTTATAAGGAAAAGACTCAAAATCCAGTGGTAACTGTAACAAGCGACAGGACCGGCGAGGAGGTTGGTCTGACTGCATGATGACTTAAGACTCAAGATAAAAAAAATAAATCATAGGGGCAACTAGTAATCAAATATCACACCAAAGATCAAATGACCAATATGCACACAAACAGGGTAAAGTGGATGAAAGAGGCCTCCCTCCCTAAAGAAGGTATGTCTTGCCCAATAGGGGCCTGAGACTCCCTGCTAAAGATCGGAGGTAACAAAATAAGTTATAAGTGACCTCATGGGCTTAATAACCAGTCGGTCAGATCCCCCAGAGAGGTAATCCTCCATAAAGGCTCTTTGTTGTCCAACCCTTATCTGACCCAGGGTACCTACAGAATAACCCTCGCAAGTAACCTATGTGGCACCTTGTTGGGTCACAAAAATACAACACTTTATTCATCTTTTATATACCATTTGTCGCCTTTATTTCCATTTCATTCTTCCCATAAAACCATAATTATCATCACTTTCATAAAAACATATGGGTTTACATTTCCATTTTCCAAATTATTTATTTTGAGTATTTTTAAGAGAATTTGTGACTAAATATTAGAAAATTAACATATTTTCATTATATCTCAAAGTTGGATGAGTTTTGTGATGACTACAGGCATATTTGAAGATTTTCACAAAGTAAAAAATCACCACCTAGCTTCAAATTCGAATTTTATCTTATTTGAAGATGTGGAGATAATCATTCAAGCTCACTTCAAGGAGAAGATCATGGAGATAGAATATCTTATCCAAGATATTTGTGGAGGATTTAAAGGGATAGGTTAAGAGAAAAGTGGATCTGTAATTATGAGTCTCTTATCTTCATTTATGTATAAATAAGAGGGTTCTCTCCTCATTTCAAGAGGAGGAGGCCTCTCTCTAGAAATAGAGAATAGAAGATTGGAACTTTGATTCATAGATATTTGATTCTAAGATAGTGATTTTCATTGTTTTTTTATGAGTTGATAGATTAGATTGTTTATGTGAGCTCACATATGTTTTTCATCTATCTTTACTTGTTATTTGTTGTGTGTTTGTTATAGATACTTTTCAATAATTTCATGTTTATTTCAACTAGATTTCATTTATGCACTTTCCTGTTTTCATAGATTAATTTTKCATTTGATGCCTTTGAATTTAKATTTAGTTGCTTTCATAGTTAGATTAAGTTGAATTTKATTTYGTAKATTSAMTTTGARTCTCCTGCATAATATAGGAAGGAKAACTAGGGTAGATAGTTYAACYRTYTCATTTCAAGTTAAGTGWGTTTCCTTTYRAATRTTAGATTAGGMTAGATTTAATTTTTACATGCTTTCATAGATWAGTTGCTTAATTTAGATTAGTTACTCATTCAACGACAATAGTTTAATGGTTTATTTCAAGCATTAGCATAGGCTAGTATACTCTTGCCTTGCATTTCCCGTGCTTACACCTCGTAAGTTTACGAACCTCCCGGATTGATAATTTATTGTCGCATTTATAAGCATTAATTTTACTCGACAATTTTGGCATCGTTGCGGGGGACAGAAATTAGATGGAAAGGCAGGGCCCCCTTTCATAGATTAGTTGCTTAAATTAGATGTTGAGCATGAAGAGAAGTCATTGGATTACCGACCATTGATGAATGTTGTTAACCAATGCAAGGAAAACTCATCATTGATGTCAATGAGTGACAAGGTACCTGAGTACATCTTGCGAAATGTGAATAGATTTGCTAATGTCAAACCACTTGCAAGATCTAACGATCAAACGACAATGATGTATTCCCATGATTTTCAGTGAGATAACTTGCCATTAAGGCATGCAAGCCTCCAAGTACTCAAAAGGAACTCTAGTCTATATCCCAGATAAGGTGTTGAGGTCGATGGGGCAAGACTTGTTGAAAGGTGGGCCTTAAGGAATCCCACATCAGTCAACGCGAGTTTGGAAAAATGATTGGTAGGACTATAGATGAAAAGGTCTCAGTAGCAACAGTGTGTATGAAAAAGAAATCAGGGTAATGTAGTCGTCAAAAGGGAACTGAATGGTTTTATTTGTAAGGTAAAATGAATGGAAAAATAGGAAAGAGATGTATGCGAATCAAAAAGATAGGCGTGTGCAAAGTCATGAAGGATAAGGCGATGGAAAGTGGATTCCCGCATGGGTGACGAATAAGCTTGGAAGGAGAAATGTAAATGATTATGTCATGGCGTAGTTGGTTTTATGAAAGATGGCAGTGTAGCTACAAATGTCATGACATGTGCGATGAAACATTTAGCTCCTTCAAGATTTTAATAAAACATGCTTTTGCATTTCTTGAAAGTCATTGTGGTGTGGAATGCGAGCGTCTTCATTCCTGCAATCAAACTTAGTACTAATCCTGCAATAAAACTTGTGAGATCATCATAAAACATAAAATATGAGATTAAGTACGAATGCGACAAATTAAAGAGATGAAAAAAAATGCGTTCTTATACCTGTTATGTAACATCCCGCTCTGGCGCACTTAGAAAACTTATTCTTTGAGGACACTTGCTCGCAAGTGATATGGATTTTTATGATGATAAAACATTTATCCTGATGATGATGCGTTATGATAGATGACATGATGTTTTACTTCTTTGACATAAACAGGTGCTATTGACTCAGTTTATTTGAGTGTGCAGGGTTTTTGACATGAAGAATGCAGAGGCATCGAAGGAACCCCTTGGACTCCGGATTGAGTCAGGGAGTGTGCTATTTGAGTTGATTTATTTACCATGATATTTTATTGATTTGATTATATGTTGTTGACATGTTATGACATGATGGTTGATGATGCAGGCTGATGATAGCTTGCTGACCAGACTCACATATGGAGTAAAGGGGCCACACACGATTTCCAGAGAGGTTGAGGGAGAGGTGTGGACAGCAGCCCTGCCACAGCCTAATAGCACTCCCGTCGTGGCTCGAGCTGTAGGTTAACGATTACCTAGTTCGAGAGGATCCACGATGCCGTGAGGGCAGACTGCGACAGTCGCTCACGATGATTCTAAGGGGCGCGCAATAAGGCGGGGGCCTTATTCCTTAGAGCCCTTAGTCTCCCACAAGTTCACCTGGAAGAGTGTTGACTCCAAGGGTTATATATATCTACCAATTAGTCAAGTCGGCGAGTGGAACCCTTGGAGCACGTGGTGCATCCTGAAGGGCACGTCGCACAAAATAAACACAAGTTGGCGAGTGGCACCCTTGGAGCACATGGTGCATCCTGAAGGGCACGTTGCGCAATAGAAACAAACAAGGCGAGTGGCACCCTTGGAGCACGTAGTGCGTCCTGAAGGGCACGTCGCATTGATGGTGATGACAAGACAAACCTAGATGACGCTAAGACTTAAACGCCTTAAGAAATTCTCAAAACGACTCCCCTAATTAATTATCGCCCAGTTCAAATCTAAACCTAAAATGTAAAACATCTCTAAGATAAAATCTTGATTAGCCTTAAGAAAAGACCCTACAAAAATAAACATAAGGGCGTAAACTAAAACCCTCCTAAGTGTTAGTTAAATTCTTCTTAAAATTAAAGGGGGTAAAGTGAAGAGAGGGAAAAATTAATTAAAATACGTGGTTTTAATTGTAAAAAGGAATAAAAATTTAAAAAAAACGTGTGAGAGTATAAAAGTAATGAATTTAAAAATATAATGAAAGGATTAATTAGCGCATCTATCTTTTTGGTTTAAAAAAAAAAAAAAGGAATAAATAATAGAAATAGGGAAACTTGTAATAATGGAAACATAATAAAGGAAAGTAGGGGACATAGGGTAAAAAGAAAAAAGGAATCAACAATTAAGGACTTTCTAAAATGAACTAAATTTAGCAACTTCATTTTTGGGAAAGTTATTAAAAGCATGTAAGGGGATCTAGGAACACCTAGGAGTAATTTTAGGAGCGACTCTAGGTGGGTGAGGGAAATGAGTCTTTTAATTTTTAAAAAGAAAATAATTTTGGAGAAACGTGGGGGATGAGTGACACTGGGACGGCAGAGAATTTTTAGAGGATTGTCTTTAAAACTTAAATTAATAGTGATTTAGGGAAAGTAGGTGGGTCTCAAATTTCTATAAAAGAAGGGGAAGATGAGGAAGAAAGGGATGAACGGTTAGCGTAACGTTACACTGCCGGATTGTGGCTTGACTGATTGCTTGTGAGGAGTTGGGGATTTTCTCAGCTGTATTAGAGTGGTAGCTCAGCGTTGGAGGCGAGCTGGGAAGCTAGGTATACCTTCTGGATTTGTGTGGCCCCTTTGCGGATCGGGGGGCTAAGGGGGAAGCAGAGTACCCCTAGCGATTGGCTGGGAGGTACCGGTGTAGTCTCCATGGTCGGCGAGTGGGAGCGACGTGGAGCAGGAGCGACATGGAGCACGAGATCATAATTCGAGGTAGGCGAAGAGGCAAAGGTATGGTCGTTTATTGGTAGAATAGAAGGCACTAGGATTGATGTAGATCTGTCTGTTTATTGAAAAAGTGTATTTGCGTTACAATGTTATATAATAGCTTGATGCATCTGCCGTTTTCCTTGACGATTCGCATACAATAAATTTTTACCATGCCTGTGGAACCTCCTGATTTTATCCAACAATTGTTGTGTGATAATTTTTATAATTAACTGTGAAATTAACCCTTGTCGGCAAATTTGTTTCTGTCGGATTCATCCCCGGACAAGGGTCATGAATCTCTGCGTTTGTGAATATACTTCTCTGCGTTCGGTTTTATTTTCTGATAATACTTGTGTTATATCTTGCTGGAGGTTACCCCGCAGATTCGCGCCCTTGAACTCTGCATTTTCTTCTGTGTTTTGTTGTTCCCTTGCCAGTGGGCGTTTTATTTAGTACCGGTGTTCAGTGGATCACCGTGAGCATTCGTTTTATCTCTGAGTTTATAAGTTGTTGTAAAATCATTTTTAGCTTACTGTCATCTCTCTTCTCGCTTTTTGTTTTATGACTTTCTAGCTTCTGTTGAATTTTGGGATCTGGGAATCATTTCGGCAACAGGTATTGACATTTTCATTCTGAGAAATGTTTTGGCAATCCGCCTTGTAACTCTGTTACTGAAGATTTCCCTCCGGTACCTTAGAATTGTAAGGGGGTACTGTGATCGATGTTATTGATGTTGTCCACCTTACCTGTCAGGGTTAACTGCGCTCCCTTGGGCGGTGATGTTTCTTTCCTGTGCATCTAAATCAAAACGAATACTCCATTCCTATCAGCGTTAGCCTTTTTAATACCAAAATTATGGTTTCCCTCCTGGTGTGATTCGGTGCGATTTTCCCTTTATATGTGACGGATTTGTGGCCGGAATGGCCATCGTTGTCTTAGACACTACTGTGTTATTTACTTATGGTGGCTTAAACTCGTGGAAGAAGTTGGATAACATACTGCTCCTTGAGGAATTCAGAAATTCGTTTGAGCCTGCGTTGGATACTTGGCGAGGTGAATGGAATGGCATTCTGTTGTACCTGACCCTAGACTGCATCTTCTTGATAGCAGTTATCCTCTGGTGATGCCCCTGGAGACAGCCTTAATACCTCGTTGATTGCTTGCGTTTCCTGTTGACCACGGTGGATTTTAAAAAGGAGAACGACTGAGTCGTGTTGAGTTGCCACGATTTTTTCCATTAAGTCGTATCTGACCATGTCGTAAGTGACCATGTAAATGCCATTTAATTATGGACTGCGTCTGTTAAAGGACCCCAATTTTGTGATTTAATCTGAATGACTGAGTGGTTGTTATAACCACGTTTTTGGCTCTTAAAAAGATGTGAATTGATACCCTCACTGCCAACGATTGACCCCCCCCCTTTTTGGAGATGGATTTCCCATTGCATTCCTGGCGTTTCACCCTGGGTTATGACTGCGTTGGGCCTTTAGCCAAATTTTGCTGCTGCCATTTGTCAGGACTGCAATCAATGCTTGATGCCAACATTTGGTTGCTTTGATTATCAGCTACGGTTCCCAATTTAATGACTGCTTTATTTTTGACAAATTACCTTCTTTGGGCCAACACGTACCAAACCTCAGCTATTTACTGGCACCTGTAATAGCATTAATTATTGGCAGATGTATTGGAGGGCGTCACTACACAGCACCTTGTCAACTTTTATAGACAGACCTTAAATGGACATGCTAACTGAGAAAAACGCCTTTTGTTCTCTCCCCTATTTTTAAATTGAAATAAACAAATGAATGATGGTGACCATAAGGGAAGGGTTGTGACAGAGTTGTTTGATAGAATTACTATTTTTACTTTTCGAAAGGGTTTAGTTAACGTACCTTTTAGCGATGAATTAGACAATGAATATTTAATGTTGTAGGATATTTTAATTTAAATGGCAATGATAATAATTTAAAGGTATCGATATGGTTGTCCCGGTTGTTGTTGTAGTTTCAAATGTTGTCAAAGATAATTTAATGTAATTCTTATTTTAATGTTACTGGTAAACGTAAATGTCAATGTCATTTGTTTATGTCATGGCAATGCTTGTACTATGTGAAAAATGCTACACCCGTATTGATAAGATATGAATGCAGGTTCATGGTTATTCTCCTTACAATGTTAATTTACAATGTTAATTTGGTATGGAAGGAATGATATGGTTGGTTCATTGCAGGGGTAGTTAAATTTGATTTGTTTACAACATGAAGAATATAAGGTCCTTGAAGGGAGTACAATGAAATTAATACGATTGGGTTGAGGGAAAGGTTACAATTAATTCTATGAACTGATGTTTAGGGTTGGATTAAGGGTGCTAATTCCTTACTAGCCTTGTTAATGGTGAATGTCTTGTAATGTGAAATTTATTCCTGCATACTTTGTAACTTAAATCAAAAGGGCGTTACCCTTTTTTGGCAATGGTTGTAATTTTAGTATTGGGATAACACATAAATTATAAGGTGATGTTCTTGTGCAAAGTAAATGGTTGTAATGTAATCTGTTTATCTTGTCACTGCAGCGTCATTGTAATTTTAGTTGTGATTGATAAACTTATGTGGTGTAGTGTCTTTGAATAAGCACAAGGATTATATGAGTTAGTAAATGAGGGTTGCAGTTCATTTGAATAATGTTGTACCTGGTTGATATGCTATCTGTGCGCTTGGTTTGCTTGTGTCGGGCGGGATGTAGACACCTCCATGTTCCTCAGAACAGTCGCCAGCCCTGAGACCTTAAATGGTTAAAATCGATGGGAACCTGGGCTTGAGCATTGCTTATGTGTCTTTGAGGTCCTAACCATTGCAGGGTAGGACAGGTGGGTAGTCAATTTTACTTATTGTTGATTGATTTTTGTGTAAAGAATCCAGTGCCGTATCAAGAGTCTCAGACCCTTTAAAGGCAAGGTTTCCACTCTTGCGACACACCTGACAGAGATTACTAGTTTATGCCTGAGCAGTCGGCCATGAGCCTATCTAACATTCTCTCTCTCTGGAGCAGAGGACTAAGATTAAATGCCCTGCTTTCCTGTGCAGAAATAGTAAAATCTACTACCATGGATTCTTCCCTCTGTGTTCGTACTGTGCATAACCCAGTGTGTCGTTAAATGCTTGTGGTTACCTGTTGTGCGCCTTATGTCTAGAGACGTTTATTGCTTGGTGTTACTGTTGTATGTCGTATGTCTTCTTGTTGTGTTCGTCTTGCTTGCATCTTGTTAGTCTTCAGGTGGCGACATAGAGTCAAGTTGTCTGTTTCCTCTTTACACGCGCGCACACACCTTAAACAAAAAAAAAAAAAAAAAATTGCACATGTTACAGAGTTGTTGTCGTAACAAGGAGGACGTTACATATGGTATCAGAGCGGGTTCGACCCACGACTTGGGATCTGCTATGGCTTTCGTTGACATGATTAGATTGATTATACGGTTGTTGATCAAGTTGATTGTGTGCATGCAGGTAATCATGGTTAGAGGACGTCGCGGAGGCAGATGACGGGGTGTTAGGGGAGGAGGCGTGACGCCTCCAGTAGCATCCACGCCTGAGGGGTCTAACCCCCAGGGAGGCGAGCAAGTTCTCGGACAGGAGAAGATCGCAGTTGGCGATGTCATGGGGATGATGAGATATTTTTAGTGCATGTCTGAGGCGCTGATCAGCTGATTGGACAGAGATGAGGCCAGGGTGTCGGCACCTGCTGAGGTTCCACCACGTGCACCGGCCGTTACAGGTAGCATTCACCGTGAACTCGAGAAGGTTAAATTTCCTGAGTTCTTTGGTGCCCCAGATGGCACAGCCACCGAGGCATGGTTGGAGAATATGGTGATGTGCTTCGCACTTCACGATTATAACTCCAACATGAAGGTCCGCATGGCGGTCTTTCAACTGAAGGGGAGCGCTCTTCTATGGTGGAAGAATCTCCTGTCGTAGCTGAACATGGCCGTTGAAGACGTGTCATGGGAACTATTCGAGGAATGGTTCCGAGAGAGGTACCTTTCAGAGGAATTCATTGAGCGTCAGCTCAATGATTTCAACGCGTTACGATAGGGAGGTCATACGGTGCCCGAGTACGAGGCACATTTTATGGAGCTGCTTCGGTATGCTCCGCACCTTAACACAGAGAAGCTCAAGGTCAACAGGTTCGTGTTTGGCCCTAACGGCAGCCTGTGTGCAAAGGTTAGGATCTTGATGCCTCAAACCTTACACGACGTTGTCCAAAAGGCCGTCATAGAAGAGGAGGAGCTTATCAGTGGGGGTCAGACCAGGACTCCAGCAAGACCAACGGGGCAGGGTTCATCGGGTACACCATGGCTTCAAACACTAGCGAGACATACATCAGGATATCACGGCTTCCAGAGGGGATCCACGTTCACTACACCTCGACGACCGCCGCCTCAGTAGCGGACACCTTATCGAGGACCACAGCACCAGCAGCACCAGCAGTTTAGGCCTGTTCAGCAGAACAGACCAGGGTTCCAAGCCGGTGGGCAGTCATCTTCTACTTTGGGTACCAGGACTACTAGGCTGAAGAAGGGGTGTTGCACATATGGGGAGCCACACTACCAGCGCGATTGTCCTGTGGAGAGGACCAGAGTTTCCGGATCATCCGGACCCACTACAGTGGGAGATATGGGCAAGGCCCATCGGATTCACGCAGTGGTGAATAACCGCCAGGCAAAGCACCAATCGACTGTGCTCGAGACGACAGGTACTGTCGCTGACCAGACCCTTAGTATTTTGATAGACCCAGGTGCTACTGAGAGTTTCATTTCTGGTGCAGCGCTAAAAAGGATTAAGGTTAAGGCAGTCGAACAGGATGAGTTTAGCTTCGTGGAGATGGCTTCGGGAGCCAAACAGAAGGTTGGAGGAAAGGTTACGGGCTGTGCCCTTAACCTGGGAGAGTTTGTCACGAGGGTCAACTTGTATGCCACGATCTTAGGATCTTATGACGTCGTGATCGGTATGGATTGGTTGGAATCGCATGAGGCGATACTCAACTGTAAGACGAAACGGTTGATCTTGGTGGATGATGAAGGACAGAGACGGGTGATTGTAGGATGGAACCATGGAGTATCCCTGAGGTTCATCTCTTCCTTACAGTTACGGAAGAGTATGCGCAAGGGGTGCAAGATTTATGCGATCCTTGCACTAAATGAAAAGGGAGTAGCAGAAGGTTTAGAACACCTTCCGGTGGTGAAGGAGTTTGCGGACGTATTTCCAGAGGAGTTTCCTGGGATGCCTCCATAAAGAGAATTGGAGTTTACTATAGACTTGAAACCGGGGACCGAACCGATAGCAAGAACTCCTTATCGGATGTCGACCCCGGAGTTGCAAGAGTTGAAAATGCAACTGAAGGAGTTGTTGGACCTGGGACTGATACGTCCTAGTGTGTCACCATGGGGTGCACTGGTTATTTTCATATGGAATAAGGACAGATCGTGGAGGCTTTGCATTGACTACCGTCAACTGAACAAGGCTACGATCAAAAATCAGTATCCCTTACCAAGAATTGATGATCTGTTCGATCAAATGAAGGGTGCGACGGTGTTCTCCAATATTGATTTGCGATCAGGGTATCACCAGTTACGGATCAAGGAGGATGACGTCCCTAATACCACTTTTAAGACGAGATTTGGACATTACGAGTTTACTGTTTTACCTTTTGGACTGACAAACACCCCAGGGGTCTTCATGAGTTTGATGAATGGGGTGTTCCGCAAGTACTTGGACAAGTTCATCCAAGTATTCATTGACGATATTTTGATCTACTCTCGGACGACGGAGGAGCATGACGAGCACTTTCTCTTGGTATTACAGTGTTTATGAGAACACAAACTGTATGGGAAGTTGTCCAAATTCTCTTTTTATCAATCGAGGATTCACTACTTAGGGCATGTCATCTCCGGCGAAGGTATCGCCGTGGATCCAGCCAAGGTTGAGGCTATTATGGAATGGCCCGCGCCGACGAATGTCACAGAAGTGCGTAGCTTTATGGGTTTAGCAGGATACTATCGACGGTTTGTCAAAGGATTTTCGAAGATAGCAAATCCAATCACGGAATTGCAGAAGAAAAACAAGAAGTTTGTTTGGACCGAGAAATGCATGGAAGCATTTCGAAGGCTTAAAGATTTGTTGACCACAGCACCGATACTAAAGGTCCCTGACATGGACGCAGACTTCTTGGTATGCACTGACGCATCCAAGGAAGATTTAGGCGGAGTCTTGATGCAAGACGGACGAGTGATTGCTTACATTTCGAGAAAACTGAGAAGGCATGAGGAGAATTACGCGACGCACAATTTGGAGTTATTATCCATCGTTTATGCCTTGAAGGTTTGGAGACACTACCTTGTTGGATGAAAAATTGAATTAAAGACTGATCATTGTGGACTACAACACATTTTTACACAAAGCAACCTGAACGCGCGACAACGGCGTTGGTCGGAATTTCTTAGCGAGTACGACTTTGAGATTACTTACATAAAGGGAATGGTGAACCGAGTGGCTGATGCTTTGAGTCGGAGACTACGCATCTTTTCAGTGTTGCCTCTTCAGACGAATCTACGTGAGAAGATTCTCACTTTACAGCGTGACGATGACTGGTACAAAGAAGTCGAGGATTTTATCGAACAAAACACAATGATGGTACCACGATATGAGAGATTTTCTTTTGATAGCGATGGGTTATTGAGGTTTAGAGGTCGGATTTACGTACCGCCAAATGAGGAGTTGAGGATGTTGATCCTGAGCGAGGCTCATAGAGCAATATACATGGCTCACCCAGGAGTCACGAAGATGAGGGCCGACCTTAAACCCTTATTCTTCTGGAAGGGAATGAAGGCCGACATAGTCAACTTTGTGGCTAGATGTCTCGAGTGTCAG
>ML783541.1:282126-295208 GCA_009831015.1 Picea engelmannii | reverse complement strand
GATGGTTGATGATGCAGGCTGACGATAGCTTGCCGACCAGACTCACATATGGAGTAAAGGGGCCACACACGATTTCCAGAGAGGTTGAGGGAGAGGTGTGGACAACAACCCTGCCACAGCCTACTAGCACTCCCGTCGTGGCTTGAGCTGTAGGCTAACGATTACCTAGTTCGAGAGGATCCACGATGCTGTGAGGGCAGACTGCGACAGTCAGTCACGATGATTCTAAAGGGCACGCAATAAGGCGGGGGCCTTATTCCTTAGAGCCCTTAGTCTCCCACAAGTTCACCTGGCAGAGTGTTGACTCCAGGGGTTATAGATGTCTACCAATCAGTCAAGTCGGCGAGTGGCACCCTTGGAGCACGTGGTGCATCCTGAAGGGCACGTCGCGCAAAAGAAACACAAGTTGGCGAGTGGCACCCTTGGATCACGTGGTGCATCCTGAAGGGCACGTCGCGCAACAGAAACAAACAAGGCGAGTGGCACCCTTGGAGCACGTAGTACGTCCTGAAGGGMACGTCGCATTGATGGTGATGACGAGACAAACCTAGATGACCCTAAGACTTAAACGCCTTAAGAAATTCTCAAAACGACTCCCCTAATTAATTGTCGTCCAGTTCAAATCTAAACCTAAAATGTAAAACATCTCTAAGATAAAATCTTGATTAGCCTTAAGAAAAGACCCTACAAAAATAAACATAAGGGCGTAAACTAAAACCCTCCTAAGTGTTAGTTAAAGTCTTCTTAAAATTAAAGGGGGTAAAGTGAAGAGAGGGAAAAATTAATTAAAATACGTGGTTTTAATTGTAAAAAGGAATAAAAATTTTAAAAAAACGTGTGAGAGTATAAAAGTAATGAATTTAAAAATATAATGAAAGGATTAATTAGCGCATCTATCTTTTTGGTTTAAAAAAAAAAAAAAAAAAAAGGAATAAATAATAGAAATAGGGAAACTTGTAATAATGGAAACATAATAAAGGAAAGTAGGGGACATAGGGTAAAAAGCAAAAAGGAATCAACAATTAAGGACTTTCTAAAATGAACTAAATTTAGAAACTTCATTTTTGGGAAAGTTATTAAAAGCATGTAAGGGGATCTAGGAACACCTAGGAGTAATTTTAGGAGCGACTCTAGGTGGGTGAGGGAAATGAGTCTTTTAATTTTTAAAAAGAAAATAATTTTGGAGAAATGTGGGGGGATGAGTGACACTGGGATGGAAGAGAATTTTTAGAGGATTATCTTTAAAACTTAAATTAATAGTGATTTAGGGAAAGTAGGTGGGTCTCAAATTTCTATAAAAGAAGGGGAAGATGAGGAAGAAAGGGATGAACAATTAGCGTAACGTTACGCTGCCGGATTGTGGACTGACTGATTGCTTGTGAGGAGTTGGGGATTTTCTCAGCTGTATTAGAGTGGTAGCTCAGCCTTGGAGGCGAGCTGGGAAGCTAGGTATACCTTCTGGATTTGTGTGGCCCCTTTGCGGCTCGGGGGGATAAGGGGGAAGCAGAGTACCCCTAACGATTGGCTGGGAGGTACTGGTGTAGTCTCCACGGTCGACGAGCGGGAGTGGCGCGGAGCAGGAGAGACACGGAGCGCGGGATCATAATTCGAGGCAGGTGAAGAGGCAAAGGTATGGTCGTTTATTGGTAGAATAGAAGGCACTAGGATTGATGTAGATCTGTCTGTTTATTGAAAAAGTGTACTGGCGTTACAATGTTATATAATAGCTTGGTGCATCTGCCATTTTCCTTGACGATTCACATAGAATAAATTTTTACCATGCCTGTGGAACCTCCTGATTTTATCCAACGATTGTTGTGTGATAATTTTTATAATTAACTGTGAAATTAACCCTTGTCGGCAAATTTGTTTCTATCGGATTCATCCCCGGACAAGGGTCATGAATCTCTGCGTTTGTGAATATACTTCTCTGCGTTCGGTTTTATTTTCTGATAATCCTTGTGTTATATCTTGCTGGAGGTTACCCCGCGGATTCGCGCCCTTGAACTCTGCATTTTCTTCTGTGTTTTGTTGTTCCCTTGCCAGTGGGTGTTTTATTTAGTACTGGTGTTCAGTGGATCACCGTGAGCATTCGTTTTATCCCTGAGTTTATAAGTTTCTATAAAATCTTTTTTAGCTTACTGTCATCTCTCTTCTGGCATTTCGTTTTATGACTTTCTGGCTTCTGTTGAATTTTGGGATCTGGGAATCATTTCGGCAACGGGTATTGATATTTTCATTCTGAGAAATGTTTTGGCAATCCGCCTTGTAACTCTGTTACTGAAGATTTCCCTTTGGTACCTTAGCGTTGTAAGGAGGTACTGTGATCGATGTTATTGATGTTGTCCACCTTACCTGTCAGGGTTAACTGCGCTCCCTTGGGCGGTGATGTTTCTTTCCTGTGCATATAAATCAAAACGAATACTCCATTCCTGTCAGCGTTAGCCTTTTTAATACCGAAATTGTGGTTTCCCTCCTGGTGTGATTCGGTGCACTTTTCCCTTTATCTGTGATGGAGTTGTGGCCGGAATGGCCATCGTTGTCTTATACACTACTGTGTTATTTACTTATGGTGGCTTAAACTCGTGGAAGAAGTTGGATAACGTACTGCTCCTTGAGGAATTCAGAAATTCATTTGAGCCTGCGTTGGATACTTGGCGAGGTGAATGGAATGGAATTATGTTGTACCTGACCCTAGACTGCATCTTCTTGATAGCAGTTATCCTCTGGTGATGCCCCTGGAGACAGCCTTAATACCTCGTTGATTTCTTGTGTTTCCTGTTGACCACGACAGATTTTAAAAAGGAGAACGACTGAGTCGTGTTGAGTTGCCACGATTTTTGCCATTAAGTCGTATCTGACCATGCCGTAAGTGACCATGTAAATGCCATTTAATTATGGAATGCGTCTGTTAAAGGACCCTGATTTTGTGATTTAATCTGAATGACTGAGTGGTTGTTATAACCACGTTTTTGGCTCTTAAAAAGATGTGAATTGATACCCTCATTGTCAGCGATTGACCCCCCCCCCCTTTTTGGAGACGGCTTTCCCATTGCATTCCTGGCGTTTCACCCTGGGTTATGACTGCGTTGAGCCTTTAGCCAAATTTTGCTGCTGCCATTTGTCAGGACTGCAATCAATGCTTGATGCCAACATTTGGTTGCTTTGATTATCAGCTACGGTTCCCAATTTAATGACTGCTTTATTTTTGACAAATTACCTTCTTTGGGCCAACACATACCAAACCTCAGCTATTTACTGGCACCTGTAACAACATTAATTGTTGGCAGATGTATTGGAGGGCGTCACTACACAGCACCTTGTCAACTTTTATAGACAGACCTTAAATGGACATGCTAACTGAGCAAAACGCCTTTTGTTCTCTCCCCTATTTTTAAATTGAAATAAACAAATGAATGATGGTGACCATAAGGGAAGGGTTGTGACAGAGTTGTTTGACAGAATCACTGTTTTTACTTTTCGAAAGGGTTTAGTTAATGTACCTTTTAGCGATGAATTAGACAATGAATATTTAATGCTGTAGGATATTTTAATTTAAATGGCAATGCTAATAATTTAAAGGTATCGATATGGTTGTCCTAGTTGTTGTTGTAGTTTCAAATGTTGTCAATGATAATTTAATGTAATTCTTATTTTAATGTTACTGGTAAACGTAAATGTCAATGTCATTCGTTTATGTCATGGCAATGCTTGTACTATGTGAAAAATGCTACACCCGTATTGATAAGATATGAATGCAGGTTCATGGTTATTCTCCTTACAATGTTAATTTGGTATGGAAGGAATGATATGGTTGGTTCATTGCAAGGGTAGTTAAATTTGTTTTGTTTACAACATGAAGAATATAAGATCCTTGAAGGGAGTACAATGAAATTAATACGATTGGGTTGAGGGGAAGGTTACAATTAATTCTATGAACTGATGTTTAGGGTTGGATTAAGGGTGTTAATTCCTTACTAGACTTGTTAATGGTGAATGTCTTGTAATGTGAAAGTTCTTCCTGCATACTTTGTAACTTAAATCAAAAGGGCGTTACCCTTTTATGGAAATGGTTGTAATTTTAGTATTGGGATAACACATAAATTATAAGGTGATGTTCTTGTGCAAAGTAAATGGTTGTAATGTAATCTGTTTATCTTGTCACTGCAGCATCATTGTAATTTTAGTTGTGATTGATAAACTTATGTGGTGTAGTGTCCTTGAATAAGCACAAGGATTATATGAGTTAGTAAATGAGGGTTGTGGTTCATTTGAATAATGTTGTACCTGGTTGATATGTTATATGTGCGCTTGGTCTGCTTGTGTCGGGCGGTATGTAGACACATCCATGTTCCTCATAATAGTTGCCAGCCCTGAGACCTTAAATGGTTAAAATCGATGGGAACCTGGGCTTGAGCATTGCTTATGTGTCTTGGAGGTCCTAACCATTGTAGGGTAGGACGGGTGGGTAGTCAGTTTTACTTATTGTTGATTGATTTTTTTGTAAAGAATCTAGTGTCGTATCAAGAGTCTCGGGCCCTTTAAAGGCAGGGTTTCCACTCTTGTGACACACCTGACAGAGATTACTAGTTTCTGCCTGAGCAGTCGGCTAGGATCCTATCTGACATTCTCTCTCTCTGAAGCAGAGGACTAAGATTAAACACCCTGCTTTCCTGTGCAGAAATAGTAAAATCTACTACCATGGATTCTTCCCTCTGTGTTCATACTGTGCATAACCCAGTGTGTCGTTAAATGCTTGTGGTTACCTGTTGTGCGCCTTATGTCTAGAGATGCTTATTGCTTGGTGTTACTATTGTATGTTGTATGTCATCTTGTTGTGTTCGTCTTGCTTGCGTCTTGTTAGTCGTCGGGTGGCGACGTAGATTCAAGTTGTCTGTTTCCTCTTTACATGCGCGCACACACCTTAAACAAAAAAAAAAAAAAAAATTGCACCTGTTTCAGAGTTGTTGTCGTAACAAGGAGGACGTTACATGTTGTCATGGTCGTGGCGCACACGTGCGTTGTTTCATTGTTGATTGTTGCTCGAACTAACTTAAGAAAACAATTAGTGTCTAAGCATAGAAGCATGTGTCGGTATTGTTTTAAGGAATTTGTTGAAAATTCCATTTGCTATTTGGCAGTGTTATAATTTTTATGTATTTTGTGATGTTTGGATTTTTATAATTTATAGTATTTTTTATTTTTTTTAACCAAAATTTAGCAACAAATTTAGCATGTGTCGTGGGCACTTACTCTTCACTCCTAAAAATTGTAGTACAAAGAAATACATAACATGTTTTGGTCTGTATGACATTAGCTTGGTGGAAAGTGACCAACTTATATGAATGTAACCAATTACGTGTAAGTGATTTGAGACTATATATTGCATTGTAATTGATAATAAATTTGTTGCTAAATTTTGGTTAAAAAAAAAAATACTATAAATTATAAAAATCCAAACATCACAAAATACATAAAAATTATAAAACTTCCAAATAGAAAATGGACTTTTCAACAAATTCCTTAAAACAATACCGACACATGCTTCTATGCTTAAACGCTAATTGTTTTCTTAAGTCACTTCGAGCAACAATCAACAATGAAACAGCGCGCGCCACGACCATGACAACGGGTATAAGAACGTATTTTTTTTATCTCTTTAATTTGTCGCATTCGTACTTAATCTCACATTTTATGTTTTATGAGGATCTCACAAGTTTTATTGCAGGATTAGTACTAAGTTTGATTGCAGGAATGAATATGCTCGTATTCCATGCCACAATGAATTTCAAGAATTGAAAATTCATGTTTTATTAAAAGATTGAAGGAGCTAAATTTTTCATCGCACATGTCATGACATTTGTCACTACACCACCATCTTTCATAAAACCGACTACGCCATGACATAATCATTTACATTTCTCCTTCCAAGATTATTCGTCACCCATGCGGGAATCCACTTTCCATCGCCTTATCCTTCATGACTTCACACACGCCTATCTTTCTGATTCGCATACATCTCTTTCCTATTTTTCCATTCATTTTACCTTACAAATAAAACCATTCATTTCCCTTTTGACGACTACATTACCCTAATTTATTTTTCATACACACTATTGCTACTAATACCTTTTCATCTATAGTCCTACCAATCATTTTTCCAAACTCGCGTTGACTGATGTGGGATTCCTTAAGGCCCACCTTTCAACAAGTCTTGCCCCATCGACCTCAGCACCTTATCTGGGATATAGACTAGAGTTCCTTTTGAGTACCTAGAGGCTTGCATTCCTTAATGGCAAGTTATCTCGCTGAAAATCATGGGAATACATCATTGTCCCTTGATCATTAGATCTTGCAAGTGGCTCGACATCAGCAAATCTATTCACATTTTGCAAGATATACTCAGGTACCTTGGCACTCATTGACATCAATGATGATCTTGCCTTGCATTGGTTAATGACACTAATCAATGGTCGGTAATCCAATGAATTTTCTTCATGATCGACACCTAAGTCAAGAAACTAAGAAACCAATGTATAACTAATGCACAGGCGAGCAGTCGTAAGTGAGGTCCACTGTATGGGAAGGGTAGTGAAGCCCAAAACCTTGAAAGAATTGACTCTCACAGAGGTAAGGGCACTAAGAAGATACCCAGATATGAATAGATCCCCAGAAATATCTCTGATGCTAAAAAGTTATCAGGGGGATATCCCTTCAACCAGCCTCGCGTGACCTCATGATTAAATCTGGTGTGAACAGAGCCTCCTGATATTACCAATTATACAATGGATTTATCCACTCCCTTTGTCAGAAATATATTTTGATTTAATAGCCTTGGACAAGTTTACTCACAAAATCCTATTCCAAGGCACTAAATCCTAAGCTAGTTTGTGCACCCTAGAAAATAAAATCGTGACTAATCAATTTTAAATTATAGCTTTAATTTTAGTGGTTGTGCTTACGCAAAAAGGTATGGTAGTGAAACTCGTGATGTTATGACTCAGCAAAATAAAGTAAATATGAATATAATGCAAATTCCTAACTTCAATTTTCAATGAATGATATGCTTCTAATAACAAATGCAATTTTCAATTTCAACTTTGCAATTCTGAAGTAAAAATGAAATGTTTCATTTCATGCACTAAGCTAATGACAAAGACTCAAAATATCAAAATTCCAAGCAATGTAAAATGCCTAATATTTTTGTATTTTCAATATTATAAAAATGAAAATGCATGGACTGAACAACAACTTGATATATAAACTCTAATGTGTATAGAAACAGATAACTCAAGTAGGATACCAAAAAGAAAAACAGCCAGCCCAGTTTACAAGGACAATCAAAATGAAGATATGATGAGAAATAATTCACCCATAAATTCAACCAAAGACAGGTTTCATGTCATCCCACGGACACTTAACAATCACTACAGAGAACCAAGAAGACTCGACAATCATCAAAACCCACCCAGCAACCACCAAACCCAAAAAACAAGCAACAAGGGTTGATGTACGTGACTTTTCAGGGAAATAGCATGTATGTATGCAGCTCATAGAAGGACAACACACATATATACGCGATTGTCAAGCAAAAATCCGCGTATATGTTTCAAAAACAAATCTAGGCAAGGGAGAAGGCTGAAAAAATTAGACCCAGAGTGAACAGAGGCTGTCAAGAAATGATATGACAAGAAACGTAATAGGAACAAGATAAATCTAAGGAGAAAAACACTTCAAACCCCAAGAAAGAAGATTTAATTCCTAGTATGGTCGCCAATTTTGTTACAAGGAAAATCTCTCTATGGCTAGGGGTACACCACAACAAATGGAAATGACTGCAGAAATCAACTCTATTCTCAAGTATGCTATATAAAAAAATATGCTAGAAAGACAAGATAAAAGGCCTACCTCGTCCATACGTTCGATGAAATCCACCATTGAGCACTTGACCCAAATCAATACACCTGCAACTAGTCCTCAACAACCAAGAAAAGCAAGCATATGGTGATAATATATAATGTTATCAAATTCAATAGCATAATCCATTAGTATACATAACAAATACGCCCATGGAATAATAATTCAAATATTTTCAAGACATCAATTGGACGGGAAAATAGTATTTCTATTAATATATGATCAGTAGAAGTGAAAATGTTACAGACTTTCGTGTCGGCACGGTTCGGAACTGAGAAACTAAGTTCCTTCCAGTTGGGCCTCCACCAAAGACAAGCTCAAAGAAGAGAGACAATAGAGTTATCAATCAATAAGGGAAGATCTTGGGGGATGAACACTGTGTTCAGACTTAAAGGACAAAGGGATGCAGGCTCAATATGAAGTAAATAATTTCTCTAGAGTAACTTTCTCTCAAAGTTGAATTCTTTCTCCTCTTTTCCATAGCTCAGAATTGGCCCATTTATAGCCTTCAAATGGAATTGAAGGCCCGAGTCAGAATTTTTCCAGTATATGGAAGGCCAAGGATCATAGATCTCCTATCGTGACATGGAAACCTGACACCATTTTTCATTTTTGGGCACAAATAATGATGTATGCAGATTGTAGTGGTGCATCCCATGTATATGCATGATGTACAGTAGGCAAGGTGTGTACTTGTGGAAAAAATGTCTTTTTTAGCTCTGGACTTTTGCAAAAAGGGATGAAAAGTATGCATAGGGAAATGGAAAAAGGCCCTCTATGCAATATTTATTAGGGTGAGGAAAATCTTTCTATAACAGGTACACACAGAACAAGCGGAGCTCAGCCTTCAACCCTTCACGGGTATCTCCCTGCCTTATGGTGTTGGAACACTTGACTTGGAGGATTTTAAAGTTCTCTATTTGTCAACTTCTAATGTTTGAAAATGTGAGAACCAGATAACGGGGGGTTATTTGGATGCGTACCCCCGAAATCCTACCTAGACTAAAAAATTTATTTTGGCACCTCCTGTGGAGGAAAACTTAGTGAGTTTTTTAGAAAAAAAATTAGATGTGGTGGGCTGAGAGATTGGGGGTGTGAACCAATCTCATTTGAATTTAGTGGGTGTGGATAATTTCTTCAAGAAATAGTGGGACGTTTTGGAATTCCTTTGGAGAAAATATACTTCAACCTCCACAATTCAAGATGGAAATGATGTGAGTGAGGAGTGACTTTTTGTGTGAGCAAGTGAAAAAATGTGCCAAATTTTAATAAGTTAGGTTTGAATTTTCAACATGTGGACTTCCTATGGTCCTTACAAATATTTTTTACCTATCTTACTAAGTTTCATTTGTATAACCTTGCGTAATTTTAAAATCCATAAAGAACTAGCAAGTGGACATATGGGTCCTTACCAATCCTTTAAACTCCCTAATGTTGTTTACACTAAGAAATTTTGAAAAAATATATTAGATTGCAAGCATGTGGGCATGTATGGGTCTGTTACTTTGATCTTTAAACTTCCCTAGTGATGTAAACTAAGAAATCAATTTCAAGAAACTATCCTAATGTTGGACACATCGACCACACTGAGAGGGGGGGGTGAATTAGTGTAGGGCTCTTTTTTAAAACTTCCCTTCACAAAAATTATTAGCTAGCAATCACCAATTACTCAACACTCATTACTGTCATTTATAATAAGTTGTATGTGAACATATATCAGCAACATATATCATCAATAATTCATCACCACAAGGAACACAAAGAACACAAGATGTATGTACAATTTTATTTTTATTACGAACTACAATCCTTAGGTTATCAACAAAAACTGAATAGAGTTACAACTCCACAAGAGCACCATCTCTACAATCCAAGACTCAGCTTACACAACTCAGCACCAACTGAGAAGAGGAATCAATCCTCAACAAATGCCAATCTTTCAACTAGTACGCGACCTGTCAGTATTGTAGCACGCGTATGTACGTGGCCAATCTGTACTATAGCCTACGTATGCCTTCTAAGTAATTAGGTTTTTCTCTCTATGAAAAACTCAGATCCTTTGCAGCCTTCAGTCACATCTACTTCTGTCTTTCATTGTCCAATATGAACCATAACTAATCACAACACATCTATGCTCTCCCACAACTTACTTATGCTTTTAAACCATACAATATGAATGTTACTTAATCATGTATAAGCAACCAATATACTATGGAAATCATATCAGTACTAAACCTTAAGAGTTTTTCTCACTCTATCAATCAACCAACATAACCATATCACAACAGCCATACCAAGAATGCCTTAAGAATTCACCATAAAATAAGAAAGAGTATCCATCAAGACAAATATGTAACCATACCAGAGTTTCTATGGCAGATCTAAGCCCATGGAATGAAGATATAGAACTTGCTTCAGACTTCAAGAACCTGGAATAAACTCACACTCAAGTCTCCATGACTTCATCCAGCGTTACGTGTTATGCCTTCCTTCATCCCCTTTCTATGCTCTTCAAGATATTATCAATAGATTATTTTCACAAGAGACATTTGCTTCTTATTTATACTCTCCAAGTAGCTTCCTTAGAAGCATCTTCTAGGCCACTTTGTCCACATAGTCACCTATGTCCAACTTTGCCCAATTTTCCACTTGTCCATATATCCAATAGCCACTTGACCACTTAACCCATTTTCCTCATTTTAGGGTTAACCTTCTTATAACCACTTTCCATAATTAGAAAGTTCTCCATTTACTTTATTATTTAAATAATCCTCCTTGAATTTGTCACTTCACTTTACTATTTAAATAATCCTCTTTGATTTTATCACTTCAATTTAATATTTGTTAGCACAGTGGCAGACCCAGAGTTCAACACTACAACAGTGCACCAACAAGCCCTAACTATTGGCCTTTTCAGAAACACCTGCAAAGCAGATGCAGTCTCACCCAAAGTAGCTATAGGGGGTTGCAGGACACAAGTGTCTACAACCAGAGGAAATGTAGAGTGTATTCACAACAACAACACACAACCACCTAGCTATCCTTTATCTTCCTTAATCCTACTACGCAAGTAACACTTCAGATATAACACAATATCACATTAGCAGCATATCAAATGAAAACGAACATGGCATCAATCCCACATAACACAAGATATACGTGGTTCACCCTCTCCCTAGGGATACATCCACAGAATTGTTCTTTATGATATATTAAGATGGAAGCATATAGTTCTTATCTGCGCTCTTAGCTAGTAGATCTTCTCTTCTTCTCTCTCTTTCTCTCTCCTCTCTGCGCACCCAATTGTAGGGTTGATCTTTGCACCTAGATGAAGACCTTACAATACCAGAAGGCTCTCACACTCAGCACTTCTCTCTCACACAATAGTACTCACTCAATCATACAATAACAATGAACTCTAAACCAACTTAGCACCACCCCATCCTAGGTCCTTTAGACCTTTATTTATACATTACAATAGCTCTTAGACACCCTTAGGTTAAAACCTAAGTGTCAAAAACCTAGATACCAAAACCCTAGGTGTCTCAAACCCTAGGTCAGCTTGACCCACGTTTTCAGGGCTTCGCCAGCCTGTCTTTCCTTCCTTCACGGGCGGTGCTTCAAAGCATTTGTTGACATATTCTTTCTCTTGATGAGTTTTC
Organism: Picea engelmannii; assembly: GCA_009831015.1. NCBI lineage: Eukaryota > Viridiplantae > Streptophyta > Pinopsida > Pinales > Pinaceae > Picea > Picea engelmannii. The sequence goes on along the minus strand of ML783541.1, from coordinate 283,629 downwards.
CACGATCCCTCTTCCTTTTTGATCTGTCATCCTCGATCTCCTCATCCAACGGCTTGATTTCTCTTACTTCGTTCTGTCTTTTCTTCTCTTTTTCTCACTTCGACCCAGTATCAGTCACTGTGTCTTCCCTACAATTCGCATTTTTCCTTTTCTCCCTTAATATTCACTTGCTTCCATAACTAAGGGGCAACAAGCCCCCAACACTCACATGTGACTCATCCTGAGGCACTTTAGATCTAAACTTCTTGTTCCATTTCAAATTTAGACTGTGCAGGGCAGCGTGTGCGTTCTGCTCTATTTATCCCTTCTATGTGCAGACTGTCTTTTATGTGTCTGGTACCCAGTTTCAACTGCACCTGGTACCTAGACCCTTTTCATTTTTATTTTACTGAGAGTTGCGAGGCACTTGGTTGTCATAATACAATTTCAACCGGCTTCCATTCACCAAATCTTCCTTCCATTCTCCAGTCAAAGTCTTCAATTGCGCAACTCCTCCTTCTATAACATAGGAAATCTCATATGGCCCAAGCCAATGCATCCTGAACTTCCCTGGATGCCTCGTGAACTTATTTTCATATACCAATACCAGATCTCCTTGCTTGAAATATTTCTTCTTGATGTGTTTGTCATGGTAGGCCTTTTCTCTTTCTTTTTGAACCTGCTAGTGAAATCCTACAATAAATCGATCTTCTTCCAATTCGACCAACTGTGCAAGCCTCTCTTGCACAGCGCCAGTGTCATCCATATCTATAAAGGCTACAATTATCAGACTAGGAAACAAATATTCTATGGGTACAACTTATTCTAGACCATAGACCAATTTAAAGGGGGTTTGCATGGTCAATTTCTTGCAAGTGGTTCTATAGGCCCATAGTACTGATGGTACTCTCAAATCCCAGTCATCCCTGTTTACGTTGCATATCTTTGTCTATTGATTAAGGTTGGTTTTCATTGATGTCAACCCTTGAAGAAAGACCCGTAGCATAAAGGTTTGGGTAATGGACCCAATAGTGTTTGATGTAAATATGACTCATTATTTTTTTTTCATGGTTGATAAGAAGTAAATATGGATGAACTCCAAAGTGGTCCCCTTATGGTGAAATCCCTCACGGGAAGACGCTTTGTGGAGTAAGATAACCCATGCTTAATTGTGGAATAATGAGATGAAGGAAAGTGAATTTGCCAGGGAAAATAACCTAGATGGATAGTTCTTGTCATGTCATTTCTGGTGGTATGTGGAACGTCACATAATTCCTCACGGTTAGAGAGGTATGGCCATGAGAAGTTGGAGACCCCAGGTTTGGGTAATGGACCCAAGTTTGTTTGATGGGCAATGGTATGAGTTATGATATATTTTTAGATAATACTATTCTATATGGATAGTACATTTCATGCCATTTCTGTTGGTATGTAGAATGTCACATAACTCCTCACGGTTTGAGAGTTATGGCCTTACGAAGTTGGAGGACCCTCATATGTCATCTAGAAGCCCCAAAAGGTCAA
>ML783541.1:239535-274876 GCA_009831015.1 Picea engelmannii | reverse complement strand
GGTACATGTTGAGTACATGGTTGAGACAAGTAGTTGATGAGTTGGTGCACATACATGAGGTGTATAGTTGATGATGTCGGTACATATTGATGAGTCATAGTTGATGAGTAGTTGACACATGATTGGTACATACTTGGCACATGTTTGGATGCACTTTTTTATGGTACAGGTTGATTACAGATTGGTGCATGGTTGATGCACTTGTTTATGGTACAGGTTGATGCATGGTTGATGCATGATTCAGATTTATTGGTACAGGTTTACAGCAGTATATCTCACAGTGATAGTATGACAGTGGTTCCATAATTCTACTTCTACTTCAGGGTGGCAGGACGGGGCAAGGATAGGTCGTTGTAGCCACCTTTCGGTTGTAGCTAAAGAACATTGGGGGTTGTAGCCTCCTTCTGGTTGTAGCCTCAGATTTGGGGAGTTGGAGCTTCCCTCAGGTTGTAGCCTAAGAAACTAGGGGGTCGTATCCTCCTTCCAGTTGCAGCTGGAAAACAAAGGAAGTTGGTGCTTCCAATGAATGTAATTCTTCAAGACATATAAGAAAAATCATTCCGTGGTTTTCTCCCGATTTGGGTTTCCACGTAAAACATTGGTGTACTGTGTATGTGTGGATTGTTTATTTATTATTGCTCATTATTGGATAATAATTCTACATTGATATAACATTTGAAGAAAAATGATTATAATTACGTTATTATTGATTCACCCCCCCTCTCAGTAATCCAACATTGTCAACGTTGTCTCTAAGATCTTATTGAATGCTTCAACTGTCCCATTTGCTTGTGGATGATAGGGCGTGCTCTTAGGATGGTGAACTTAAAATTCATGAGTCAAGGCTTCAATAGTCTTGTTAATAAAATGTGTGCCTTGATCACTCATAAGGATCTTTGGGCATCCAAAAATGGTTATGATATCATCAAATATGAAGCGTGCAACTGTAGTTGCACCACAGTCCTTAACTGCTCTTGCTTCTTCCCATCTGGTCAAGTACTCTATTGCAGTGATTATGTATCTAGTTGATGTGTGCTTCCCTGGTGAGTTGATAGGTCCCATGAATTCAATGGCCCATTTCGCAAATGCCTGTAAGGTCAAATGCGGAGCTAAAGGCATCTCATCTCTCCTGGACGGCTTCCCAACTCTTTGGCATACATCACAGGCCTTATAGTATTCCTTAGCATCTTTGTGTAGAGTCAGCCACCAAATTCTAGCCCTAAGAATCTTCTGCGTTGTTTATTTCCCTATGTAGTGTCCTCCTGTGATGCCTTCATGTGCTTCTGTGAGGATCAATGGTCTCTCTACTTCCATAACAGACCTTCTCAATATTTCATCAAGTCCCATCTTGTATATTTGTCCAGCTATAAGTAAAAAATATGTAGTGTGTACTACCAACTGTTTCTTCCGAGTGATTTTATATTCACTAGGTGCCAGTCCTATTGATAGGAACTACACTATCTTTGTGAAGTGATCATCAACCTTCCTGATGGCCCGCAACTTTTCATCTAGCAGTGTATCCTCCAAACTAGTAGTCTCTTGTCCATTTTCCAACCTCGACAAGTGGTCAGGACCTTTGTTCATCCTTCCTGGCTTAACCATAATCTTGAAATCATATTCCTAAAATAGCAGAAGCCATCTGCATATTCTCCCCCCCAACATTGTCTTATTGACTAAGTATTTAAGAACATAATGATCAGTGAACATCTTAAAATGTCCTCCCAACAAGTAGTGGTGGAATTTCTGCAGTGCATTTGTGACATCCTTGGCCTCACATAGGTCAGGGACAAGCCACTCCTCATATGCTTTACTTAGTTCTGAAACTGTCTTTGTAACATTCCCAGCCTGATACAAGCCAAGCCATGCTACTCCATAACACTCTTTCGTGCTCAAATACCAATTGTAATGTCCCCGACCATTCATGTCGGGCCACACTACGCTGGAGAACACATCTATTCTCTGTGCAGAACATACTGTAACATACTTAACATCCTAACTAAGTTATGTCACATATAATTTTCTAACTACATGCAATTAAAACATATGTACACAAAGAACTCTTGTGGAATCTTAATATATATAAAACGTGAATAGACAAATACGCTATGTAAATGCATGAATTCACACTGAAATAGCAGTAAACATATACAGTCATAATATACATGTGATACCCATAAGCATACCGACAACTATAATCACGCATAGGATAAACACATAAAAGTAACACGTGAGTAACAATGCAACATGTAAATTAATCACACAATTGACACTTATCTTTGTGACAATATCTCCAACTGCGTGTAGACCTTCCATGAACCTCCCAGCCTTAGACCACATGTTTCATCACTTTCAACAGTGAGTCACCCCCGAGCTGGGACTAAACTCCACCCAGGTAAAGGGATTCCTAACTAGGCTAAAGGCTCATGAAAAATAGGAAAGACTTTGTCTCAGGTGCTCACTCAACTAACAACCTACAGTCCCTCATTCCCCACATGATTTTCCCACCCAAGGAAGTGTGCCCCTTCTCTGCTTAGTAGTCCCTCACCTACCCCACTTCCCTTCCAGGGCTTCAACAATGGGCCGGATAGGAATTCTCAGAGCCCTGCAGTTGTAGTTCAGCACCTTCAGGGAATCAATCCCCAACAATTATCTTACCCAGAGAATTTCTCACGGGCCTGACAACCCGCCTCTTCAATATCCCATGGGCCTGAAAACCCGCCTCTTCAATATCCCATGGGCCTGACAACCCGCTTCTTCAATCCCGCTCCCAAGATAACAGTTACCCAACATAAGGCTCTAGATACGGGTTCAGGTAAAGTCATGAAGATATAATGGATCATTCCATGGATGCCAATACTCTTGGATGATTGACTGTAGATCTCAGTGACATAGGAATCATGGAAATATGATGGTTAGAATTATGGAGAAGTTATGAAAATGAGCTAAGTCCCAACAATAAGTATGCATGTCCCCAACTTGACACTTGTCATGTTGGGAGCTACTTTGGCCCACTTGTCTGCAACTTTAAAACTTAGGATAAAATAATTATCCCTACTTCATGATTAAAGAAATATTAACATAATATTCCTTTTTGGATCAAGCTCCCCAGCTTAGCCCTTCTCCTTAAATTTTAGGCCCCACCCTTTCCCTGACTAATGGAATTTAGTCCCCCATCTCTTTTATCATGGTCGGTCTGCACGCAACGATGTATCTTATATTAAATATGAGATATGTACAAAAATAGGTGCAGTAGCCTTTAACATCTAGGCTCTCTGGCCTAATCAAAACATAAGTATCCTAACTTATAATAATTGGCTCTCCATCCTATAAAACATATCATATACGTAAAGGCTCTCTAGCCTCAATATCACGTGCACTTAATAGGTTGCACATGGTATCCTAAAATGTGCCCAATTCATCATTTTACTGCGCAATACATGTGCACACTATGCCATGAAAGATGTATTCTCAACAAATATAAAACATCTCACCATCTTAAGTACATTTGTATTTACATTTACAATTGGGTTCAGCCTATGGATGTTACAGCATACACCATGGCTAATCCTTCTCGCTCTGTGGTGGTGTAATTAATCTCATTTGTTGATAGCTTCCTGCTAGCAAAGGATAATGGGTGGTCAATGTCTCCAGCTCTCGGTTGTGCTAACATTGCTCCTAATGCGATAGAAGATGAATCGACATGCACGTGAAATTCCTTACTCCAATTTGGGAAAACCAGAATGGGCGCAGTAACCATTTTCTGCTCCAGTGTGTCAAAGCTCTACTAGCATTCTTCTGTCCAATGGAACTAACAATATTTATTTAGAATATTTTCCATGGGTGTTGTGATCTATGTGTATCCCTTAATGAACTTCCCGTAGTATCCAGTATGTCCCAGCACAGTGCGCAATTGTTTGACTGAAGTAAGAAGGGGTAGATCGACTATAATGGAAATCCTAGATGGATCTACCAGTAATCCCTTCTTACACACAATATGGCCCAGTAGCACTCTGAAGGGTGAAAAGAAGATACACTTTTTCAGTTTCAAGGAAATCTGACATTGCCTGCACTTATCCAACATTAGTCTTAAACATTCAATATGATTTTGCAAAATGCTAAAAGCAGTCCAATCATCAAAGTATTTTTCCAGGAATTTATGTAAAAACTCCTTAAATGCTTCGACCACCACCCTGGAAAATATGTTTGGTGCATTCTTCAATCCAAATGGCATCACTATGTATTGGTAGGATCCCCATTCTGTTTCAAATGTGATCTTATGGCAATCTTCCTTGGCAATCTGGATCTAATGGTATCCTGAAAATCCATCTGTAAAAGAATATACCTCCTGTCCTCCTACATTGTCTAACACTTCGTCAGTGAATGGTGTAGGGAATGGGTAATGAAAATAGGCACCATTCAGCTTCCTAAGATCTACATAGATCCTGATTTATTCTTTTTTCTTATCTTGTACCTCCATAGGGTTAATCCATTCTGATTCTTCAGCAGGTTCTATGATTCCTGCTTCCATCATTTCGTCAAGCTTGATCTTCACTCTCTCCTTATATTTAGGGTTCAATCTGTAGGGTATTTGTTTGACCGGCCTTGCATCTGGTTTCAAAGGGATCCTCATCTCTCCCATGGACCCTTTAATGCCCTTCATATCAGTGAACTTGGTTGGAAACAAGTCTTGATAATCATGTAGTAATTTTGTGATCTTGTCAATAGTGGCAGCATCCCAATAATCTCCAACATTTGCAAGTTTTGGTGTCTGTTCCATTCCAATGTTGACTTTTTTATTTTGATTAGTTGTCCAACAAAAGGTAGTTCGACTCATAGTCCTTCTACATATCTTTGGCCTTCTGTTTCTACGATGTTCACATTCCTAGGATCGTCGTCTTCAGTAGCATTGATATTGTGACAGCCTTGCAACTTCTAAAGAGGCATAGTCCATTCATCATCTTCTTGCTCCAAAGGGAGGCTATGTGCCTCCTTGAACACTTTTTGTCTTACAACCTGTAATTCTTGATCTATTGTAGGATATTGGCTTTCAAACAAAAAGGTAGTTACAAAGTTTTGGGTCATACCTTCCCAATCTGTAATGATGAGGTGCATTTCTGCTTGAAGATACCAGCTGATGGGAGTTGTGTCCAGTGTGTTAATGAATTTGTGTACCCATTGTTCTTGAGGAATGTTGCTCCAAGCTTCCTCGCAACTTTGGCTATGGTCCTTTGGACAGCTTCGACCTATGTACCTAACTTCACAGCTTTCTACTTGCTCTGAAAATCGTGTTGTCATCAAAGTGTGACATTGTACCCAGTCTATAATATTGTTTTTGTATGTCCCCCACCATCTCGTTGGATTTTATTTCAGGGCCTCATCCATTTCCAACAATATTTGTGGTAGTGGTACAATTTCTTCAAAGTCTAACAAGAATTCTTCTAAATGATTCAGACCATCAAAGGTGGGCAAGTTACTTACTGTTGTGTCGATCCAGTGAAATTCCCTGGTTAATCTAGCACATCTCCTTGTAGATACTTCATACATTTTGTTCTCCCAGTTCTCCAGTGATTCTTATGAATCTGATGAGCATGCATTGTCACTTTTCTAGCTCAAATTCCCATCTGTTGTAGGATTAATGTAGTTTTGTTGTCTGGTTGCCAATTTGTATATGTTTTCTAGTTCATATGTGCAGTCTTCTTATCGGATGGTTTATGTGTATCTCTGACCTTCATTGGGATATAAAGGTGCAATGACCCTAAGGCCATCTCTTTTAATCGTCATTCTTCTTTTCTTTAAATCAACCACAGTGGAATTATTGAAATCCTAATCAATTCCTAACGGCGCAGGGTAAGGACAACTATCATCAACTATCTCAATCACCTCAAAGTCTTTAAACGTCCTTACTCCATCGATGTCTACAGGGACACGCTCCAGTCTTCCAAAGGGGCTTACAACTTGTTGATTAGCCATCCTAAGCCTGATAGGGGAATATATCAACTTAGTTTTTCCCATCAGTGCCCAAGTCTTCTTCGTCATGACATTGACCTCCAACCCTAAGTTGAGGACCACATAGTCTATATCGTACTCTCCAATTTGAGAATTAAGGTGTAATTCTTTATTTTTCCTTTTATTCTTGGATAGTTGATGTACCGCTTTATTCAGCGAAGGATCTACCCTTCCTATCTCATACTGTATGACCAAATTTTGTAGTTCTTGTATGGATTTTTCATCTTTAATCAACTCAATAAACGTATACAAGAAACTGACAAGTAGACTGATCCTCACCTCTTTTCCATATCTGGGAAAAGTAGACTGATCCAATGCCAGAGGCATTCCATATTCTCTTAATTATGGTCGAACCTTTGATGAAGAAGCCTGATCTCTTCTAAATTCCTTTCTTGCTTCCTCAAATATCTGCTTCTCTTTCCTTGGGTCAAATTCTTGTGTCTTCTGTACAGATTTCCTGACTCCTGATTCTTCTGTAGTCTTTCCTTGGATCACTCTGTCTTCTCCTGTAACAGTGCCTCCTCATGTGATAACAATGACTCTGGGATCTACTCTGTGAGGTTCTTCTTTGATTAGTTGTATTTATTTATTTCCTCCTCATTTCTCCTTAAGCTTAGCCAACAATGTTGGACATTCCTCAATAACATGCTCAAATGAGTTGCAGTAGCTACAAGAGGTACAAGGTTTCTGACAGTCCCTTGCCAAGTTTCCTAATTGTGCGCAGTTATAACAGATGATCTATCCTCGACCTTGACCCATACCTCATTCTCTTCCTCTTCCTCGTAATCCACCTCGAGGGTTGAATTTTCCTTTCCCAGGGGAATTATACTACGCAGTACTTCCTTCTTGTTGTACTTCACCTTGAATTTTGTATATATCCCTTGACCTTTCATGCATGAGATTGTAATCCCTAAAATCCCTGTCATTGTTTCCTACCGACTTACAGAACATGCAATACAAATTTGTGGGTGTCTGGACATATTTTTGTAGATAGAAACATTTATGAGGGCAATGTTGATTTCTACATACCTCACACCAGGGTAGAGTAACTTACTTCAAAGGGCTCAGAGCTCCAAAGGCCAAGTATTCCTAAAATAAGGGAAAGTGTTCCTTGTCATGGCCTTTTGATTTGCATCTAATACACCATATGTCTTCTCTTTTATCTGTTCCCTTGTCTTTCTTCATATCTTTGAATTGTAGTGATAAGCTAGTTAGTTGACTCAAGATTTGACTCATACCTGAGTCGAATTCTCCCATAGGGGATGATTCTAATTTCATGGTGATCTCCAGTGCCTTAGCCTGCAAAGTAATCTTTTGTTGCATCAGAGGAACTCTGATGTGTGGCAAGAGGGAAGCAATGAACCATTCCTTGTTCTGCTCATCTGGGATCTGAAAACTCAAATAGCTTGTCAAGGTCTTAAATATCTGATCAAACTCCCACACAGGTTTAGTTGTTCTATGCTTGATTTCTTTTAGTTCTGCAATGCACTGTGACTCTAATTTAGGTTTCTTGAATTCGACAGTTAGTGTATTCTTAATGGCATTCAGCGATTTAGGTGTATCTCCTTGGAAAAATTTCATGTACCAGCTCAGTGCACGATATCTTAGGGTAGTGTTGAACTGAGCTCGTTTGACAAATTCATCGGTGATATTCTTAATACTCCACACAGATTCACATAGAAACTAGTGTTGATCAGGATCTTCAAATCCATCTCCTCTAAAGGTGGGTAACCTCATCTCATCTGCCATAGATCTTCCTAGGTTTCCTGACTGAGTATGTGGTGGATTTCTAGTGACAGTGCTCTAAGCGTTCTGATGACTTAGGTTACCCTATTTACTTAACGTTGTTGCAGTAACAAGAGGAATAATAGTACTTACTTCAACATTCCGTACAGTTCTTGAAGTTTATGGCTCTTCTCGATGAGGTTCCTATGTCATAGTAGATTCGGAATGCTCTTCGTTTGTCATATCTGCATCTTCTCCACTATAGAACCCTTTGTCTTCATAGTTCTGCTTAAACAGGTTTACGAGGTGAACTTCTCTGAATACTTTCCCACTATGCATATGTCCAGCCTCAATGTCATTGTCGTTGTCTGAATTTTTGAACATTTAGTTCTTCCAATCTAATCAATTACTTTATCTTCAATATGTTCTTCTCATGCAATAGCATCTTGATCTTCAACTTCAGAAAATGTAAAAATTTTCCTCTAAGTCCCTTAAAGAAATATCTCTCTGCTTGGCTATATGATTCCACTCCGTCAACAACAAACTCAGTGATATACCCTCCAATGGTGATCTCAAACCAGCGATCTACTGCTCTTGACATGGTGTTATCAACTCTCTTGACTTTGTTGATCAACATCGATGTCCAAACCACAGGTGGTCTTAGTTTGACTTCGAATTGGGTATCTACTAACCTAGCTAGCCACTCATATAGCTCCTGATGGATTCCCCCAAAGAAAATCTCATGTATATCAGTAAAGATATATCTTCCCAACCAATCCTCTATACTAAGATTAGGGTTCTTATTATGGGCTTCAACAGAGTCCTTTTCTTAATCTTCTATCCACTTCTGAATTTCTATCTTCGATGGAAACCACCTTGACATTCCCTTAAGAAGATTCTTGTCCTGGCAATGGAACCATTTTTTGGCACAGGAGCAGACCCAGGGTTCAACGCTACAACAGTGCACCAACAAGCCCTAACTACTGGCCCTTTCGAAAACACATGTGAAGCAGATGCAGTCTCACCCGAAGTAGCAATAGGGGGTTGTAGGACACAGGTGTCTACAACGAGAGGAAATGCAGAGTGGATTCATAGAAACAACACATAGCCACCTAGCTATCCTTTATCTTCCTTAAGCCTACTATGCAAGTTACACTTCAGATCTAACACAATATCACATTAGTAGCATATCAAATGACATAGAACACGACATCAATCACACATAACAAAAGATATACATGGTTCACCCTCTCCCTAGGGCTATGTCCACAGAACTATGCTTTATGATATACTAAGATGGAAGCATACAAATCTTATCTGTGCTCTTAGCTAGTAGGCCTTCTCTTCTTCTCTCTCTTTCTCTCTCCTCCCTGCACACCCAGCTGCAGGGTTGATCTTCACACCCAGCTGAAGACCTTACAATACCAGAAGGCTCTTGCATTCATCACTTCTCTCTCACATAGTAGTACTGACTCAATCATAAAATAACAATTAACTCTCAACCAACTTAGCACCACCCCATCCCATGTCCTTTAGACCTTTATTTATACATTACAATAGCTCTCGGACACCCTTAGGTTAAAACCTAAGTGTCAAAACCCTAGATACCAAAACCCTAGGTGTCTCAAACCCTAGGTCAACTTGACCTGTGTTTTCAAGGCTTCGCTAGCATGTCTTTCCTTCCTTCATGCACAATGCTTCAAAGCATCTGTTGACATTTTATTTTTCTTACTGAGTTGTCCACGATCCCTCTTCCTTGCTGATCTATCATCCTTGATCTCCTTGTCCAACAGCTTTCTTTCTCTTACATCGCTCCATCGTTTCTGCTCTTTTGCTCACTTTGACCTAGTATCAGTCACTATGTCTTCCACGTAGTTCACATTTTTCCTTTTATCCCTTAATCTTCGCTTGATTTCATAACCAAGGGCCAACAATATTTAAATAATCCTCTTTGAATTTGTCACTTTATTATTTAAATAATCCTCCTTGACTTTTTCACTTCATTTTATTATTTAAATAATCCTCTTTGATTTTGTCACTTAACGTTATTATTTAAATAATCCTCTTTTTTTTTTTGTTTGTTAATTTGTGCAGGACCTGCGATTAACCTGTGGCTTGATAAACCGCGACTCAGGGGCATCTAAGCCGTCAAAATCACCCGGGGATCGCACCCGGCCTGAGCCACACCAACCCTTAACATGGTTGGATTTTTTGTCCCCGCAGGTTTCGAACCGGTGACTTTAACATCACGGAGTGGCTTAACAACACACTCCGTCACCGACTGTCCTACACCTCGGGGACTATTTAAATAATCCTCTTTGACTTTGTCACTTCATTTTATTATTTAAATAATCCTTTGATTTTGTCACTTCACTTTATTATTTAAATAATCCTCTTTGACTTTGTCAATTCACTTTATTATTTAAATAATCCTCTTTGATTTTGTCACTTCACTTTATTATTTAAATAATCCTCTTTGATTTTGTCACTTCACTTTATTATTTAAATAATCTCTTCTTTGCAAGCACTTTGACTTCTTTGACCTTTTGGGGCTTCAATCCAACATATGAGGGTCCTCCAACTTTGTAAGTTCATAACTCTCAAACCATGAGGAGTTATGTGACATTCCACATACCACCGAAAATGGATTGATAAGAAATATCCATCTAGGATAGTTTCACTAAAAAATTCATTGATCTTCATCTCATTATTCCATAATTAAGAATGGGTTCTCTAACCATACTACTATAATAACTCAACCACAAAGCATCTTCCCATGAGGTCTTTCACCATAAGGGGACCACTTTGGAGTTCACCGCAAAGCATCTTCCCATGAGGGATTTCACCATAAGGGGACCACTTTGGAGTTCATCCATTTGTACAACCATGACCTTTGGAGTTCACTGCAAAGCATATTCCCATGAGGTATTTCACCATAAGGGGACCACTTTGGAGTTCATCCATTTGTATAACCATGACAAGACAATAATGAGTCATATTTACATCAATAAAACTACAATTCATTGATCCATATTCATCTATGCATACGACTATGACTCCTCTTGACATCAAGGTCAATACATGATCCATCAATCAAGTTCAATACATGATCCATCAATCACTACATCAATATAGTATGACAAGACATTGTTCCTTTGACATCAATCATTTGGCATCAATGACAACATGATCCAACAATATCCCCCTTTGGAATTGATGGAAATACCAAAATTGATGTCAACACCAATCATTAATGGAAACATGTAGACAAGGCATTTCTCTACATCAATAGGCATCTCAATGACATCAATGTGACTATCTCTCCCCCTTTGACATCAATGGAAAAGGGTCATTCTTCCCTTGGGGCTTCTCCCCCTGCCTGAACTCTCCTTGGGGATGCTCCCCTTGTCTGAATTCCTTCGATATTCCTATGAATAATTTCTCTCTCACTCCTCTTTGGATATCACTCTGATATAATGTTGAATATATATAGCTCATGCTCCCCCTGTGACCATCACTCCCCCTAGAACTATGCCTCTATGTTATTTCTCCAAGTATAAGTCTATTTTTCAAGTATTTATCTTTGCATATGATAAATCTCTCCTCCTAGAATCATGGGAAGAAGAATGACTCCCCCTATGGTTATTTCTCCCCCTATCTTATCTGCAATATGAACAATATGCTACCACTGCAATATGCTTCTACTGCAAATGCTACTGCTTGATCATAACATAGATCAACTGCTCTTTCTATGATGATCCTTGGACCTGTCCATGCATCAAACTCATGGTTATAACCCTAATTTGCACCAGACATGCTTACCTGGCATCATGCCATATCAGATTCCTTCTTTGCCAAAACATTGCTAAAAAACTCTTCTTAAAAACATATTTTATAAAGGCCCACATGCCCTGCTCCATTACTACATGTGTGTACATGCTAGCTGACCCAAAATAGCCCACGTGTACCTACAAAAGCACAAAAAAAGGAAAGTTGTCGTTGGAACACACAGCTTTGGGTGAGTTAACTAAACCTTCTGGCCATGCATGGTCGATGGTTCGACCAAATACCTAGCTTCTTCTAGCCTATAAAATAAGGGTTAGGGGTCCCATTTGGAAGAGGAGAATCATAGTAAAGAAACTATACCTGATTGCGCATTCCCTTTGTCCCAACCCTTTAGCCATCCTCGTGCAAAGAGAAATATAGAGAAAAGTAGTTGGAGGACAGTTGAAGAGGAGCCTAGGACCAGGTTCATGGAGAAGTGGTCGGCTTCATCATTGTAATTTGATTTGTTGAAGTTAATAATAAAGAGATACTTTTCTCGTCCCACCATATGAGTTTTTCATGGTTTATTGCACATATGTTGATTGAATCTCTAACTCGTTAATGTATGTATCAAATGCATGTGGAGTTCTTTGTTTGTTTTGTGTGAATGTAGGTCAGCCTTGGAAGGAGAGCTGCAATCAAAGAGTGATCAAGCATAAATAAGGATCAACATCAAACGCCCAAAATAAGGTATTCTCACGTGATCTTCTTAACTATGTATTTGCTTAAGAATAATGGGGATTAGGTCTGGGACAACGGTAGAAAGTAGGAGTCTTTAGGTCTTTTATGCATGCATATTAAAACCCTATGTGCTATTCCGTAGAGGTATTTCCCACTCACAACAAAATTGGAGACCATATTGGGGATATCTAGGGTTTCTGGGAATGTTTTTTCTTGGGTATTTTTAAGAACTGGTCTCATTTCCTGTTTTTAAAGTTTCTGCAAAAGTTTGAGCTAATAAAGATTCTGGTCTTCCATACCAGTTATCTATGTTTCTTTGCTTGACTGCATTTTTTTTTTGAGACCCACAGAGGTACATGTGGCATGTATAAGGTCTGCACACATGTACTCATGCCCTACCTTCCCATAGCCCGTGTGTACACGCTAGCTGAGGAAGTGTCAGTCACGTGTATGATTCCAGAAAATTTATTTTAGAGAGGCATTCATCCTCTCCCCTATCAAGAATAATCCTTCTCAAAGGTTTTCTGGAACTCTTTCTAGTCTTTGTTGTTTGCAATCTATAGCTTAGTTTTTTCCTCAGATTGGTTTGTTCTATGAAATTTTCCTTCAATTGTTTTCTTTTTTTGTCAAAGTAAGTTTCTGATTCTTCAAGAGATTATGGTTCTCAATACCAGTAGTCTTTTCCAGTGCTTGATTGCTTGTAGTTTCATTTTTTTGAAGAGTTTCAGAAGTACACGTGGCCTGCATAAGGTATGCATGTGTGTACATGCGCTCTGACCTTACACAGCTCACGTGCACATGTTGGTTGTTGAACTGTCAGCAGTGTGCCTGTTGAGAAAACTTTTTGGTTTAAAGAGAGGCAGTCATCCTTTCCTTGTCAAGAGTTATACCTCTCAGGGTTCGTGGTCTTTGCCATAGCATCTTAGCCTAGTTTTGGACTATATTATAGATTTCTTTTTCATTTAGAAGATTTCTTGTGTTTCTTAGCTTTTTTAACTTATTTTTAGCTTGAAATTTTAAGAAAAATGAGTTGCATTCATCCGTTTCTTTTAGAATATTTTGTTATTTCTGCTTTGATTGGAAGAAAATATAAAAAAAAAAAAAACTTAGTTTATTAGATCTCTTTCTTTCCTGGAATTTTCTTTGCATTGTTATTTGAAAAAGAAAAGAAATTAGCATAGTGTTGTGTTTTCTTCTCATCTTAAAAGCATTTCAAAAAGAAAAAAATAAGAAATATAATCATTCTTTGCCAGTGTTCATATAAGTTTCACATTTTTTCTCAAGAGTCTTAACAACATCATTTGCACTACCATACCCCTTTTGAGTAAATCAAGCCTTAAAAAGAATGCTAATCTAAAATTAATTAGACTTTTTATGTTTGTAGGGTCAACCAACTAGTTTAGGGTTAGAGCCTTGAATTAGGTTGGAGAGGAAACTCTTCAAGGCTGCAAAACATACATAAGAGTATGTGATAGGGACTGTTATCGGACTAATCAATAGGTGCGGACATTAACTGATCTCCCTAGATCCACCTAGATCTAGAACAAAACACACCAGAACATGACGCTTTCCTTAAGTTTTAGATATTGAATTTACTAACTAAAGAGGGATGGGTGACATACCATTTAAATGTTGCTTCCTCTTGCCATCTCCATCCTAGCTCCATTCCAACGCTCATACAATGATGAACCTACAAAAGAACGCAACCACCCAAAGTGATAGAAATAGCATAAACTCAATATAAACCTATGTATGTGATCAAGGAATCATACAATAAAACACAACAAGCTTTATAGGAAAGAATCATATTATTGTATCATATTAAATGTGAAAGAGAGATTACAACCATGGCCTTGATGTCGTAAGGTCCCTTCCAACTATCCTTTGTTCCCCACACACTTTCACTCCAAGAATTCTGAGAGCACAGATCTGATAGTATTCACAATCTATATTGACAAAGGCAAAACTCAAAGACACTCCAACCAAGCTGATAATTCCAAGCCAAATCCAACTTAGCCCAATCCAAGCTCCAAAATCTCCAAAGCTAACTTTCTCTATGAGAGATCCTCTCCTTTTATAAGTTGAAGAGGATAAGGTGAGGAGGTTAGGATGATCCCACTAAATCATGAAAGAGAGTAAGATCCAAACCATTCGGATTCCACCTCACCATGGAAGATTCTCCTTCTAGAAGATTCGAGAAAACGCTTGTTTTTCTCACGTGTAAGCATTCTCATACCCTGCCTATAGAGCAACCTGCAAACCTCTCACAACCCAACTATGGTGCAACCTGTGAGAATCAGGCATTCTCGCACCCTGCCTATATAGAAACCTGCGAACTTCCTTTTTTATAGTGTTTTTCCAAAGGAAAATGCAACTTCTTTTCTCAGGAAAAGTTCTTCTCCCTTCTCTCTTCAGGAACTCGGGCCACTAACCCCTCCGAAGGAAAAAAATAGGTTTACCTCATTAATGGTCATAGGGATGAAAAAAATAATGTGTAAAAGAGAACTCCCCAAAGTATGAAGTTAGAACAGAGTGATAGCTAAAATACTTTGTCGAGTGTGTGTAGGGAACAAGGAACAGTCGGTCGAAAACATGCCAACAAACAAGGAAATACAGTACAATAATATATTATCACTGAGGTAGGCATTCCCATACTTAGAATACAAATGACTCAAAGCATAATTGCTAACATGCAAAGATCCATGTCAAGTAATACAAGGTCATGGCCACCAAACATACACCGTGGATCCATGCCATTATGAATCAAATATGAACATAGCCACCAAAAATACACTGTGGATCTATGCGTTAAAGTTTCAAATTTGAACATAACCACCAGACATACAATGTGGATCTATGAAACAGTACACTGAATATACTCCAACACAACCTGGATCTGTCAGAAAATATCCAGAGTCTTCATCTTCGCCACTCTATAGTACGAATATAACCATGTGAATACATGTGCTGAAGTCGAACATGGTAGAAACCACTTGATTATCAGTCATTAGTGTATACCGTTAACAAGTGCGAGGTAAATCACCATTAATGTCAATGACTCCCAAGGTACACTAGTGCAATCCAACGAACGTGAATCAATGAGTTGAGGTCGAACACTCGGCGTAATCTCCCAATTAGGGGTCAATAATGAAAACCCACTGTCGAAAGAGAGGAAACCTACCATTGAGGCATACAAGTTTCAAGGTACCAATTAGTTTCTAAGTCTAATTCCTGGATAATGAGTTGAATCTGACAGGAAAAGACTCGTCACAAGAGGGCCTTAATGTATCCCAAATCAATGACATGAAACAAGTAACAAGATTTTATGTAGATCAGAGTAACAAGTGATTCAGGACTGACTCAGGGATGGCCGATGCAATAGAAGGCTTAAAGACTGTAGAAATGGCCAACGCAATAGAAGGCTTTCTGGGTTGAATTTCTCTTTGAACATATTGACAACACGACAATTGTCTTGGAAATACTAACTCAACAACAAGGATCACAGACCAATTTGTAATATTATAGGAGTGTGATCAGAAGACAAGTGGATTTTCCAACCTAGACACAAGGCGAGTGAAAGGGTGTCATGTTCAAAAGCGACTCTTCCACAGAATATAGGTTTAGATACATTTCTTTCCCTAAATTTTCCCCCACCATTTCTGGCGAGTACCTCTTTATTTTTACGCAAGATTGAGGAGGATAACATATGCTTGTTGATGTAAGATCATCGTTCGGATGAGTCCCTCGGAGTATGTTTAACGAACCCTAGGAAGGAGTGGTTCGGTCCCATTACGGGTCTTTCAATGTTTGTTTTATGAGTCCAAAGAAAGAAAACTCGTGGGTTTTTCATATTTATAGAGTCTGAAAAACACTAAAAGAGAACTCTCTCAGTTCCTTTTTCGTAAAGTAGTCTGATGAGACCGAAAAAGAGATAAACTATCGCTCAATAGATGTTTTCTTCAAATGCTTTAACGAGCGTGAAAATAACAAGATCGCTCGGCAATCTTTTCATGTTTAGAGAGTCTGAAAAGAGATTAAAGGGAACTCCACGGGGTTCCTTTTTCGTATAACCTTTACGAGTCCGAAAAAGTGATAAACGTATACTCAGTTACATTCTCATTGATTTACGAGCATGAGAAAGAACAAAGACTAAGCTCGGTAACTTATTCTCATGTATTTATGAGCATGAGAAAGAACAAAGACTAAGCTCGGGATTGTTTTCATTTTTACGCAAGATTTAAAACAAAACAAAACTATGCTTGGAATAGATTTTATTTTTACACAAGCTTAAAAACTAAACAAAACTATGCTTGGACCTGGTTTCATTTTTACGCAAGATTGAACCAGAGGAGACTATGCTTGAGGTAAGTGGTTTCATTTTTACACAAGCTTGAACCATAGAGAACTATGCTTGGACTTCCCAACACATAACACAGGGATGGTTGGTACTTAGCCCCCAGTTTAAGAAGCTAGCGGCTCAACTTCAACATGAATTCCAGAGGCTGAGGCAAATGCCCCCCAAGCTTCATTTCATCCAACTGAAAAGGAGAATTAAATGAAGCTTCAAATACTAGACGAAGGACTTGAATCAAATAGAGAGGGGGAAAACTATTTCATTTTTTAACGATTTTGACACAGAAACAAGAACTATGCTCGTAACCTATGTTTCATTTTTTAATGAGGTTGCCTCAGAGACACAAAAACTATCCTCGGAAGTGGTTTCATTTTTTAACGAGCTTGAAATTAGAAAACTATGCTCATAGACCTCTGTTTCATTTTTTAACGAGGTTTCCTCAGAGACGCAAAAATTATCCTCGGAGTCTTCTTGATCATGGATACCAAGAGGACAATGCTCCAGAAGGAGACCATGTCAAGGGACAAAACTCGGTCATGGCTTCCAAGAGGTCTTCACTCGAAGGAAGAAACACACTCTGGAAGGACACCATGTCGAGGGTTGCAACAGGAGTAAAGAGATCAGACTCTAACAACCCTATCGAAGAGATCACCATGTCAACTACTGGATCTAAGTCATCAGAAGTTGAAGCCATGGGAAACAACGCCACGTAATTGACCTGTGGTGGGGGCGATACTGTCAGCATATAAGAACCATTCAGGGAGGCAATCTAGGCAAGGTCAATGAATGAAAGTTGATCAACAGTCACAACCCATCCATCATGAGGGAAAGATATCACATGAAAAAGAGTAGACACAATAGATTTCATGGCATAGACATAATCTCGCCCAAGGAGTAAGGAAAAATCCAAGGGGTCTTGGACTACCATGACGTCAATAAAGACAGTTTTCCCTCCCAAAGTTACAGGAAACTGAGGAAGGGTCCCTAAAGGTTGACTGCTTCTTCTGTTAAAAGATAACAGATTCTGTGTAATCGGCACAAGTGGAGGATAACCCAAATCTTTCCAAGCAATAGAGGACAAAATAATAATAGACGAACCTTCATCTATCAACATTTGGGGAACGTCCCAAACACAAACCTATATTGTAATCTAGAAAGGAATGTAAGAGGGAAGACGAGGTCCAGTTAGCACACCCCAATCAAAATGGATGGCCTCATTACTTGGAGGGGGTCCTACAGGAGAAGGAGGAATACCCTTCGGCATGGGAGATTTTGTATCAACGAGAAAAATGTGGGCAGTATCGGGTTTACTCTCTAGCGGGAGAGTAGGATCGACCGATGGAGAGATCAGATCGACCACTTGAGTTTCATTCTCCAAGGAGAGAATGGGGTCGACAGATGGAAATGAATCGACCACTTGGGTGACACTCTCTAACAGGAGAGTGGGATCGACTGAGGATGGGATCGGATCGACCGCTTTAGTTTCACTCTCTGAGGGGAGAGTGGGATTGATCGAGGATGGTATCGGATCAACCACTTTATCAACTAGTTCAACTAAGGACATGACCAGATTGATGACATGATCAACCGGATTGACCAATGAGGGGACAGTTGTGATCATTCCATCAACTATTGGAGGGTTGAGAGAAAGCTTATGGTAAGCAGCTGGAAGTTGAGACTGTGAAACGGTCATGTTTTCCAGTAATTTTGAGGCTTCGTCCATATGAGAACAAAGGTGAGTGAGATGACTCCCTTTGCATAACATACACGGGAACTTGACTCTACTTTTCTTCTTCCCAACTGTATCATGACTGGTTGACGGGGGGTCATCAGCATGTTGTTCAGAGGATGACGACATGGACTGGAAAGGAGATGTAGACCATGCTTCTATAACCTTGGATAGACTAGGGCAATCCTTAAGAAGATGGTTACCCTTACAAATCCTGCAAGGGTACTTGGGCTTACAAGTTGTTTGGGCAATCTTGACATCATCAACACTCCCAGCACGATTAACAGTAACTAGTTGTTTTCCAACATGTTTGATAGTGGTTGGAGGTTTTGACCCTTGTTTGCCTTTCTTCTTCTTCTTATTCATCGGGTTACTAGCTTTAGAACTTTCACTTGATGAAGAAGATGAAACGGAAGGCAACCTTGCAAGAGAATAAGGTGAAGAAGATCTTACTGGTGAAGATGGTGAAGGATCAACATGAGGTTGATGTTCTTGGGGGGAAGTGCTTACGACTGAAGCACTTACTGCATTTGGGATTACCTGAGTGGAAAACAACCACACTGGTAATCCAATTGTGAGACCTGGAAGATGTGAGGAGGACCAATGTTTCCATAAGAAGGAAAAACAAAAGGTTCCCCTGGAGCAGAGGTTCCTTCATTGGTCATTTCAGGAACTAACGCCATTAAAAACAAAAATCCAATCTAGATTTCACTAGGGAAAACAGACAGCACACGCTAAAAATCTAGTAAGAAAGCAAGCAAACAAAACCTTCTCACAATGAACTCACTAGTTGGTTATGAAATCCAACGTCATGGGAACAAAGTAAGAAGGGGTTGAGATAGAGTAGGTGGAAAAGTTATGTTGATGACCTGCTTAACAGACTTACACCCTGGTGCAAGCTCCCACACATAATCGTGGGTATACCCTCCAAGGAGCTCGAGTGAGTTTGGCCAACGTCAATTCTAGGTACCGTGAAGACTTTCCCCTCCACAGTCACCTCGTGTAAAGAACCTAGAGAGATAGGGCACTAAGGTTACCAATTACTACAGTGATGCCTGGGGAAATAGTTGATAGTCCGATCCACGCACAAGGGCAGGGTATCTAGCCCAGAATCTACTTGAAAGGCTTCCACTCATCATTGTGGGTATACCTCTCAAGCGACCCCCATAATACACGTAATCTCTACACCAAGACCAACAAAGTAGGGTGAGTAACTCTACCAGTCTCAATGCAACCTCATGATTGACCCTTGTGTTAGAAGGGCTTCCTAGGACAAAATGTAGTAAGTGGATTTAACTCTCCCTATCACAAGATACTATGTTTTTTTGCAGCTTTGGAAAGTTATCTTTCACACCTATTCCAAATCCCTACGACTAATCTCATGTAGGTTTGCTACCAAAAAAGATAAAAATGTCTAATCAATTTTTATAAGCGCTTTATTTTATGGTTGTTATTACTCAAAAGGAAGATGGCGTGGACAATATGGTGTTTTGACCGACTCAAAAATTATGCAAAGATATGAAGATGCAATCTTTTCATTTCGATGAAATCTATGCTACGAGAAGGAGAAAACATTTATCATTCCCATATGCACGATGTCCCAAAATATATTAAACTCATCAATATCAAGATTCTCAAGAAATGAGAAAAAGGTATTGAACACCAATGCACGATTCATAATTTAAGATCAATGGAAAAATTTTCATAATTTAAGATCAAAAAATGCCAAGAATCATGCAATTTCACTACTTCAAATGCAAGGATTCCCCCAATCTAATATAAAGCAAGAAATTAAATCTTTTTGTTTCAAAATTTTCACTAAAAGCAATAATGAACTTTCTTAAAACAAAGAAACCCAAACTCAAAGTTCTCTTTTAAAGCGAACTATTCAGAAGAAATCTGATCTTTCCCTAAACAATTCTAAAGAAAACACATGCTTTGTAATTGAAAGACACTCAAAGAAAGAGACTAATCCTTCAAAACCAAACAAAGCAAATATGGATAAAAGAAACTCAAATAATGTCAAGAAGACTGTAAACAGATCAATATAGGTTCCAAAAGTTCAATCCAGTTGTTCAAAGAAAAATTGGGCATCAAAAAATGACAAGACCCAATCCAAAAAAATTTACAAACAAGTTCGCAGGCTAGCAGTGTATTACAGTGCGAGAATCAAAGATTCTCGCAGGCTGAACAAAGGTTGACTGCAAGGGGTTCGCATTGGACTTAACACCAGGGTGAGAACTCAGGTGTTTCTCATGGGCCACTAAAGGGTACAGTGTGAGAATGCCTGTAAACAAGCAAAAATTTGAAAAAGGACTAAATTTGAGTGAACTTTCAGATACAAAGAGTCTGGATGGATCTCCCACAGATCCAGAGACCAGAAAACAAGCAATCAAAGCAAGGGAAACTAGACTAACTAGGAAACAATTTGTTCCCCAGTGGAGTCGCCAATTTTGTTATCGGACTAATCGGTAGGTGCGGACACTAACTGATCTCCCTAGATCCACCTAGATCTAGAACAAAACATACCAGAACATGACGCTTTCCTTAAGTTTTAGATATTGAATTTACTAACTAAAGAGGGATGGATGACATACCATTTAAATGTCGCTTCCTCTCTCCATCGCCATCCTAGCTCCGTTCCAACGCTCATACGATGATGAACCTGCAAAAGAATGCAACCACCCAAAGTGATAGCAATAGCATAAACTCAATATAAACCTATGTATGTGATCAAGGAATCATACAATAAAAAACAACAAGCTTTATAGGAAAGAATCATATTACTATATCATATTAAATGTGAAAGAGAGATTACAACCATGGCCTTGATGTCRTAAGGTCCCTTCCAACTGTACTTTGTTCCCCACACACTTTCACTCCAAGAATTCTAAGAGCACATATCTGATAGTATTCACAATCTATCTTGACAAAGGCAAAACTCAAAGACCCTCCACCCAAGCTGATAATTCCAAGCCAAATCCAACTTAGCCCAATCCAAGCTCCAAAAGCTCCAAAGCTAACTTTCTCCATGAGAGCTCCTCTCCTTTTATAATTTGAAGAGGATAAGGTGAGGAGGATAGTATGATCCCACTAAATCATGAAAGGGAGTAATCCAAACCATTCGGATACCACCTCACCATGGAAGTTTCTCCTTCTAGAAGATTCGAGAAAATGCTCGTTTTTCTCACGTGTAAGCATTCTCACACCCTGCCTATAGAGCAACCTATGAACCTCTCGCAACCCAACTATGGTGCAACCTGCAAGAATTAGTAATTCTCGCACCCTGCCTATATAGAAACCTGCGAACTTCCTTTTTTATAGGGTTTTTCCAAAGGAAAATGCAACTTATTTTCTCAAGAAAAGTTCTTCTCCCTTCTCTCTTCAGGAACTCAGGCCACTGACCCCTCTGAAGGAAACAGATAGGTTTACATCATTAACGGTCATAGGGATGAAGAAAATAATGTGTAACAAGGAGTTTCAAAGTCTAGTATCATGAAAGTTATCTGAGACCCCCCTCTAACACATGGGTTAAACACGAGGTCATGTGTGGAAAGGTAACGGAGATAACCCCTCCAAAGTTGGACCAATCATAGTGGAGAACACATATAGAGGGCTTGTCTTGGGATTTCATCAATTGAATTTTCCACGGAGCTTCATGGGTCTTGAATCCATTCAAGGTCCTCATTTTTCTTCCAGACCATTTGCCTTCGATACCCTTGACAGGTTTCAGGTTCGATACCCTACTCATTGTGGTCTACCCGACTTTCGATTGTACCCGCCTGATGATTGTTCGTGCGCTGGCAAGCTAGTTGCCTATCTTTTTTAGAGACATACACAAGTGATTGTGGGGCTATACCACGGTACCTAGGACATACATTGGGCCATGATTTGCAGATTATACCCAGAGGGTGCTTCCATGTTTGATTTTCACTTGCACCGGTAAGTTTCTCTAGTGTTGGTTTTTGTAACTGTTCTTCCAACTAGTTAGTTGTTTGCTTGATTTTCCTTTAGGAACTTTTAGTGTGTGCTCTGTGCTCCCTAGTTTTTCATAGTGAGTTAGTCAGTTGTGTATTTGGGTCTTTGACCTAGGGTGGTATACCACCCACTCCGTCGGTTGAGAGGACTTTTCATTCTTCCGCTTAGAAATGTGGAGCCGCCTCTTTATAAGCGTTGTTTTGATAATATTGGTTCGCGGAGTCAGTGTGTGAGACTTTTACAAACTTGAACAATCCAAAAAAGGGAGAACCTGTGCATAGGATATTCATGGCTAATTTTCATGACCATACCAACCAAGGAGCCCCTTCACAAGGGGATTCTTGTGCTTTTCCCTTCTTCAGAAACATTGGTGTCCCTTTGATGGCCACTTTGTACATTCCTGGGTTGAATGTGGGACTACCGGTTTGGTTTGGTACCATTCCAAGTGTCCCAAATGCTCTTGACACTTCTTAGTTAAGCACCTTAAGTCATGGGCACCCTGTTGATGTTTCTTCATTAGCAAAGTCTTCTCCTCCTCCTTCTCCCGCCTCTAGTGAAAGTACAATTATTAGTAATCGAAAGTCTAAACAAAATAGAAAGAGAAAGAATAGGAAGAAGAAATCACCAAACTCTGCGAGTCATGTTGGAGATAGGTCGACAACCTCTGCAAGTCGTGTTGAAGACCAGCACCCAACCTCTGCAAGTTATGTTGGGGGAACACACTCACCCTCTACAAGTCATGCTAGGGGAAAAAGTCCAATCACTGCTAGTGATACTGGTAATAGGTTTGTAGCCTCTGCAAGTCATGTTATCGACCCATCACTAACCTCTGCAAGTCATGTTGGAGATTGCAACCAACCACTGCTAGTCATGTTGGGGGAATTAATTCTGTTGAGAAACCTATACGGATAGGACGCAAGCCTAAGTTCCCTTGTAAGCTTTGCAAGGGAGATCACCTTACTCATTTGTGCCCTGGCATTCCAAAGGTACAAAGATTGTGGTCCCTGTCTGCAGGCTCTTCTGATTCTGAGTCTTCTCGAGTTTCCTCAATCTATTCAACCTTTGGTTGAGAAAGTGGTCTCATCGATGCATTCATCGGCTGATCCCACTCCTCTTTTGAAGGGTGAGGTGCCTTTAGACCTTGTAGTCTCTCATCCTATTCAGCCATTGGTTGAGAAAGTGGTCACGTCGATGCAGTCATCGGCTGCTCCCACTCCTCTTTTGAGGGGTGAGGTGCCTTTAGACCTTGTATTCTCTTAGCCTATTCAGCTATTAGTTGAGAAAGTGGTCACGTCGATGCATTCATCGGCTAATCCCACTCCTCTTTTGACGGGTGAGGTGCCTTTAGACCATGTAGTATCGCAGCCTATTCATCCATTGGTTGCGAAAGTGGTCATGCTGATGTAGTCATCGGCTAATCCCACTCCTCTTTTGAGGGGTGAGGTGACTTTAGACCATGTAGTCCCATAGCCTATTCAACCATTGGTTGTGAAAGTGGTCACGGTGATGCAGTCATCGGATGATCCCACTCTTCTTTTGGGGAGTGATGTGTCTACCGACTATGTTTTTAGCATTTTTGGTTCAGTACTTTCAGAACAAGGAGGCATTCCGCTCATTCCGAGCACACCCCCTCCAAGCCCTAGGATGATTTCCTTTGATTGGAATGACCTTTTTAAGCCTCTCATTCCTTCTACCACACCTTTTCAAATAAGGGTTGAAGTTAATTCAACAAACATTTATCAATGTATTGTGGATGAAGGAGCCTCTGCAAGTATTTTATCCTCCTCGGATTGGAAAGTCTTGGGATCTCCGGAGCTTGTGTCTTCTTCGCATGAACTGTTGGCTTTTGACAGACATCCTAGTGAATATTTGGGGGTTCTTCCTTAGTTTCCTATCTCGTTAGGTGGGAATATTGTCTGTGTCGATGTTATAGTGGTGCAAGGCCCATTATATTTCAATATGCTTCTCAAGCGAGATTATGTATATGATATGAATGTTGTGGTGTCTACGCTCTTTCGAGTGATGCATTTCCCTCACAATGGAAGCATTGTCACTATCGACCAGCTGGCATCTAATAACCACCATCCTAATTTGGCATTATTTCATACTACCCCTTTATATGTTCCTAGTGTTCGTATAGACTCTACCCCGCCATGGGTTAATTATGTGGCATCTTATCCTCAATGTTCAATTTCTTCTGAGCAGGAACCTGTGCAATCATGTTTTCCTTCTCAAGACTTGGAATCAACAATTGATCCTTTGGTTTATCCAATGGGGGCATGGGAGCCCTTGCTTCCTCCTCTTGGTCCAAGTGGGATTGAGTATCCTTCTAAGTCTGATCTCGTTGTTTGTAGATCCTCAAGCCCTCGTTCTTTTGATTCTTCATTGATAGACTCTCCCAATACTGGCCATAACCTCCATCATCATATGGAGTATGGTTAGTTTACTTCACCCTTTGGGACTGTCGACCCTCATTTGCATGATTTCTTATATTTTGAATTGCCTTCAGATGAGGCTATCCTTGAAGCGATGACTACGATTTCTATCTCGCAGGAGGACTTACACCGTGGTTTATTTTTTCTTACCTTTTGGGAGACTTCCTAAGTTGACTATCGAAGAGACTCATGGTCTGAGACTAGCAGTGGACTCTACCTAAACCAGTTTCATACATGAGTTGTAGCCCCCATGGAGTCTTCTTTAAGCCCTTTTCAAACTCCCTAAAAGATGAAAACATTGTCAAGTGACCTTGTTTCTTCACACTCGTTAAATTGGTCCAAAAGAAAGGTCCTTATAACAGGTCTTCTTTTAAGCCCTTTTCAGACCTCTTAACATGAAAATATTGCTGAGCAATCTTGTGGCCTTTCACGCTCGTTAAACTGAAATTTGAAGTCACGTCTGTCCAGCGGTAGTTTACCCCTTTTTCGGTCTGGACAGTCAACTGTACGAACAAAGGTATACTCTAAGGAAATTCAGTTCTCTAGAAGAGTACTATTAGGTATCATTTTAATCCTTTTTCGGGCCTGAGGGACTAAATTTATGAAAAAGGAACCCCCATGGAGTCCATAGTTAAGCTTTTTTCAGACTCCTTAAAAATGAAAAAATGGCCAAGTGACCTTGTCTTTATCACACTCATTAAAATGGTTTTGAATAGACATATTTTCGGTGCTATTTTACCCCTTTTTCAAACCGACTAGACTACCTTCGAAAAAGGTACCCCAGTGGAGTCTCCTTTTACGTTTTTTCAGACTCTCTAAATATGAAAAATCTTCGAGCTTACCTTCTCTGGGCTCGTTAAACTTACATCGAAGGATGTTACCATTGTCTATTTTGTTAACCACATTTGCATACATGTGTCTTTGGTCTAATGCCAGTCCATGTTGCTCTCAACTGAACCATCTGAAGCATACCTTATACGCAAGCCTTATAGCACTTTGCCTCTGCATCTTGACACATTTGGCCCCTGGAGGATTTTTTCCAAGTGTCATTTCTCTAAACATCAGTCCTATCCTTCCGCCTTGAACTTGTATGTTTGTAACACTCATTCCTCCATTGTAACGTAACATTCTTTTATTATTTTTCCAAAATCATTGAAAAAGATAAAAAAAAAAAATTCAAATATACCGCAAAAAGAGGAAGGGAAAAGTATTTTCTTTATTGGCAGCATAATGAGTTGCCCTTGGATAAATCACATTTTTCCATTTGTTCATCAAATTCTAGGATTTAATACGACCTTAAGAAGTTGTTCTCGCTACATAGAGTTGTGTCCTCCTCCGTTTGGTTATTCTTCCAAACATATGGAGAGTTTGCGTTGCCTCCTACCTCGTAAACTTATGTTAATGCCATGTTGCCTGAGTCTCATCATTTATCGTGCTATTGTCCAAGGGAATTTTTTTCCAAGCCTGATTCGGCCCCTCTGCAATTTGTCTCTTGCCCTCATACCTAGCCATCCTAAACGTCCAATCAAGTCTTTGTTCGAAATCAAATAAGCCTTCAGTCTAATCATCAATATTCTTTAGTCCATGACCGACGAGCCATCAAAGACCTCTGGGTAGTGAATTCATACACTCATATTACACTCCTACCCAAGTTTTGAATATTTTGAAGTTGTTGCTCGAGCTCTGAAGACCTCATCTCCAGCCATCGGGCCTTATCTTCTTCTAAGAAGATGGATACTCTACATGTATATCTTTTTTATTTCAAGATGTAGCTCTGCGGTGTATTGTTCGTGGATACACTTTATATAGTTATATGACATGGATCTACAGTGTATTTGATTGGTATCCATGATTTTATTTTATCTCGAGCATGGGTAAGCCCACCTCGGTGAGACAATTTTTATTTTTGCAGATGGCACCTCCCAATTTCTGGTCCCTAGGCTCACTTGTTCGACACATTGGTGAAGATTGTTAATGTATTTCGGCCATCAGATGCTCTTCTGACCTCACACATTAGGGGGCATATGTTATAACCCTAATTTGCACCAGACATGCTTACCTAGCATCAGGCCATCTTAGATTCCTTCTTTGCCAAAACACTTCTAAACAACTCCTCTTAAAACATCTTTTATAAAGGCCCACACGCCCTACTCGATTACTGCACGTGTGTACATGCTAGCTGACCCAAAATAGCCCGTGTGTACCTACAAAAGCACGAAAAAAGCAAAGTTGTCGACGAAACACATAGCTTTGGGTGAGTTAACTAAACCTTCTGGCCATGCATGGCCGAGGGTTCAACCAAATATGTAGCTTCTTCTAGCCTATAAAAGAAGGGTTAGGGGTCCCATTTGGAAGAGGGGAATCATAGTAAAGAAACTATACCTGATTGCACATTCCCTTTGTCCCAACCCTTTAGCCATCCTCGTGCAAAGAGAAATATAGAGCAAAGAAGTTGGAGGACAGTTGAAGAGGAGCCCAGAACCAGGTTCATGGAGCAGTGGTCGGCTTCATCATTATAAGTTGATTTGTTGAAGTTAATAATAAAGAGATACTTTTCTCATCCCACCATACGATTTTTTCATGGTTTATTGAACATATGTTGATTGAATCTCTAACCCGTTAATCTATGTATCAAATGCATGTGGAGTTCTTTGTTTGTCTTTTGTGAATGCAGTTCAGCCTTAGGAGGAGAGCTACAGTCAAAGAGCGATCAAGCGTAAAGAAGGATCGACATCAAATGCTCGAAATAAGGTATGCTCATGTGATCTTCTTAACTATGTATTTGCTTAAGAATAATGGGGATTAGGTCTGGGACGACGGTATAAAGTAGGAGTCTTTAGGTATTTTATGCATGTATATTAAAACCCTATGTGCTAGTCCGTAGAGGGATTTCCCACTCACAACACTTGTGCCATACCATACATCATGAAGTAAAAGATATGTCAACAATGAATAGAGAATCATTAAAAAAACATCAACCAAGTACATCCCGTGCCAACCATGCACAATACCCATGTACATCAATACCATATCATATGCCATAAGATATCATCAATGGATTGCATCAACCATATGTCTCTACCAACATGCCAACCATGTGCCTCAAACAAGTGTCATATCACTCATGATATGCCTCTACCAAGAACCAAGTGCTACAATCATGTATCTTAATCAAATGAAGTGTCTCAACTATATCATCCATACATCAACAAGTGCACCAAACATGTACCACTTGTACCAAGCAAGTGCATCAACCATGCACCAATACTATAACAAGATGAACTACAATCAAGATGTGTCCTCATGCATGTATTCCATATCCACCATAAAACATGTGCCAATCATACTGCTAGTAGGTGCCTCTAACAATGTACCAAAAGTGTACCAATCATGCATCTAAGATAGTCTTTCAACACTCAACCATATATCACCACCATACATACAAAAATTATGTATGCCAACATGTAATCATGAAAACCTGCAATAAACATGCCATACCCTACAAAAAACCATGTCAGACCCTACAACAAACCATGTCAGACCCTGCAACACAGAGTTATACCATCATACCATGTTTCAACTCATATGCATAGCCCTTTTCCCGAGGCTTTTTACCGCAGATATGTGGCCTGCTTCACAGATAGTTTGCATATGTACGCGACCTATTCATAGGTCAGCTTGCATATGTACGTGACTATTACCATTGTAACCCTTGTATTCTTCTGAAGATGACAAGCTTGAGCTTCCCTTAATGCTGCTATTTTGTTCTAGATGTTCAGTTTTCTTCACCCACTTCTGAAGGTGTCCTAGATTTTCAGAACTTGAGCTTTGAGCTTCCATCTTTTCAAAAATGTCTTCCTTCCTAACTTCATGCCTTATTCTAGTCATTCTATATGAAGTCCCCATCATGGAATTTCTTATTGTGCTCCAGCATATCTTGGGATTTGTGGCCAAATCCACTACAACTATAGCATCTCATGGTGGGACAATGAGCAGCAATATGTACTACTTGATTACATCTCCAACACCTTAGGGTGTTATGAAATCTTTCACTATCTTTCCTTGCATAATATATTCATTCCAAATATTTGTTACCATATTCACTACATGAGTAACATTGACCATGAAAAACATTTTCATACCTTTGCTTTGGTGTCCATCTTGAAGGTGTCTCTCTTCTTTGAGGTGTAAATATGGCTTCTTGATTTCTTCCATGCTTTGTTCTTTTGAAACTTTCCTTGCCTTGTGTAGATGATTGAATTGCAACATTATTTCCATATTTTGAGATTGAGGGACTTACCTCATGCTTCTTTGAAGTGCTTGCTTCAACATGTGTAGCTTATTTCTTGTATCCAAGACATGATTTATCATTTGGTGATCTTTGACTATCCAAGATCTCATTCATGATTGTTGAGCTATTCAAGAATTTGTTTGACTTCTCTAATTTCTTTCTAACATCAACAACTTCAGCTTCCAACTTATGACATGAGTCTTCCTTTTCATTCACTTGATTCTTTAGTAATTCCTCTACGCTCTTGGCTTCTTCAATTTGGGTCTTGAGATGGACATTAACTTCAAGACTTTTTCTAATCTCATCATATAACTTCTTATTATCTTCTATTTCATTCTTTAGTCTTTTTATCTCTTCTTCTTTTTCTTCTAATTGAGTCTTTTTACTTCTTGTTCCTTGAGCATTTCCTTTAATTTCAAGATATGCATTTGATTCTTTTTAAGAAACTTTTTAGTGTTATTAGAAAGATAGCTATATTATATGTAACATTGATCATAGTTGTATTCAAATAGACCCCATTCAAATTTCCTTTTAGGATCTGATAGTTCTTATTCTACTTCTTCCATGGGATAACTATCATATAATTCTACACATACTATGTCTAGATTTTCTTCTTCACTTGTAGAGAAATATTCAACATCATCACATTTTGAAATATTGCAATCGGGGGGTTTTGGAGGTTTTTGAAATATTGTGCAGTGGGTGCACAATGCGCAGAGAACAGAATCCTTGTGGCTGCACAGTACGATGAGTGTGTGTCTGTGGGCTGGAATACCCGTGCACTTTCTGATACACGTCAGGGGGGGGGGGATTTTGAGTGAAATTCTCCTCCTCTAGCTCCGAATTTAGCTTTTGACAAGTAAGGTTGGGCCATTTTTGGTGCCTGCAAGACAAATGGATTAAAAAGAAGTTATCTCTAAGCCCAAATAGAGTGTTATTTGATACCTTTCCTCAGTATGGTCGCCAATCTGTTGTGCTTGTTTTGTCACTTGAGTGAGAAAAACAATGGCACTTGCATGCTTATTTGGGCCTTCTAGACAAGACAGAGATTATTGAGTGGATTAAATAAGCCAAACACATGAAATAAACAAGTAAACAAACTAAAACAAATAAGGAAATAAAAACTAGAATGCATAAGAAACTTTTAGAACCATAAACAATCAACCAATGACCAAGATTATGCCACCAATGGATAACTATATTAGTTGGAAAAATACCATAGAGAAAAATGAGGACTTATGAGTCCCCTCTTCCTTATTGGGAGGGATCGTGAGTTCCCTAATGGAGAGCTCTTCTTACAATGGAAGAAAAATGGAAAATGATGAAGAAAATCAATGCCTATTCCCTCAAGAGGTGAATGGAATGGCCTATTGCAATGATACTTAAATACTCCTAGGAGAAAAGAGGATTCACAAGGGAGAATTGAGGCAGAATAACAATACTATGAAGATACTGGTTTCTTAGTGCACCCATGGCCTCCATTTATAGCATTTCTTCAAGGAAAAATTCAAATAGTTCTTAGTGTGAACAAGAGGCCCTTTAGGGCACCCTTTGGTCCTTGACCAGCCCCCAATTTGGATTTCACTTAGATTTGAAGGTCAAATCAAGCTGGGAGTTGGTCCATAAGTGGTTGGCAGGGTGAAAAGAACCATAAATGCATCGTTCACAAGAGTGTGAAGATTTTCTCATACACAGTCATGCATATGGAGCATTGTGTGCTCTACGGGCTTTGTTGTCCCACGCACTGTGTGCACGCTTCCTTTAGTGAGTTTACACATGTCAATTTTTTCCCAATTGTATAGTTTTTGCCTTTTTAAATGAATTTTGGTGCTGTGGGTGAACTAATTGATGTTGGAATTGTTGTATTTCTGTAACCATTTGCGTGCATTGTTGCGGATGAAATTTCAGTGATAACAATGTGGAAGGTGGAGATATGCATAGTCGCGTCGTGGAAGGTATATGAGGGCTTGTGTCGGTACGTCTATGCAACACCACTACTACCGAAACCATGCATGTCGAGTTAACAAGATCCAAAATTCTCTACATATGAAAGAAAACCTTTTTTCATTTATGTTGGGGTCTTATAATCATAGGTGACTTGTTTCTTCAGCTATCTATTTGGCATCGATCTCGTAATGAAGACATATCGCTTCTTGGGCTTGGTTTATTTCACTTCTCCCTACATCCATTTCGCCTACTCCTTCATCACCCTGTTGCACCTTTCATTCCCTCACCCTCCATTTCTTCACCCCTCCGCCATTTTCGTCCCTACATGAATAAACAAGCTTAGGATAAAAAACAATAGGTTAATAATAAATGGTTAGTGGCATTTTTTAATACTAATTCGCATAGTAAATTCAATTTAATTAGTTAGTGTGTTTAGGTTAAAAATGAGGTTAGTGTAATAATATATTAGAATTAAACATTAATTAAAAATTAAACAAAACAATATTATAAAAAAACAAATAAAAGTGCATATAATAAATAAAACATATAAATATAAAACAATTTAAATTTTTTAATTAAATAAAACAAAAAACATAAAAAAAAAATATAATTAAAAAAAAACGTTAAAAAAAAAACATTAATTAAAAACTTTATCCTAAGTTCTAAACCCGCACCTTTCCCCATATCTTGGAACCCCCCCCCCCCCCCCCCCCAAATACCACTTACCACCCTAGGGGGGTCCAAAATACCACATTCCCCTCCAAAAACCACCTTCCCCCAAAATCAAAAAATTGTTTTTTGCACAGTTTGACCACCTATCTTCCGAGAGCATTTCCAGGAAAACCAGAAGGAATTTTGAAATACCGAGAGTTTTTCTCCGTAACAGGATGAAGAATAATAACCTCTCTCATTTTTTGCACAGGTATCAAGAATTGGGAGAATTGAAGCCATCTCTTAGAACTGTTTTTTTCAGGATTCCAGTTTTCCTAATTTTGTCATGTTTTTGAGGCAGGTGTTTTGGAAATATGGAGATGAATTTGGAAAAAATGAGAGAGTTTTTTAATAACAGTGGGCTCATATAAAATAAACTCTTTTAGTTTTCACACATCTATCATATTTTGGGAGATACAAGTGTCTGAGTTGACCCCTATTTTCAGCAGTCTGGCCCTTTTTTCATGGAAGACAGTTCAAAACTTTGAGGGATTTTTTTCTATTTTTGGCCAGGTTGTTGAATTCAACCTCCTGAGCCTGGGGGAGAGTATTTTCTATAATTTTTTGTAATTTAAATGTGTTAGGGGGTGTAGGTTAGGGTATATTTGAGAAGCAAAAGACCAGCATTGTAATGTAGCTCACTGTGAGCATGTTTCATTTTCCAAATAATACAGTGCTATGTTGCAGGATTCTTGTGATTAATTTTACTAGTGATGTGCATCTCTCATTAGTAAATGTATTTTCTTTGTTTACATACATGTTCTCTCTCTTAATTATTTGCAGGAGTTATAAAACAGAATTTTTTGCAAGATACACTTTGTTTTGACTGTGAATAATTTCCATGCTTTCATCTGATTTTTAGTTGAAGAATTCTTAATTGCTCTTCAGCTTAATTGACTTCTTTCCTTTTTCTTCTTTCCCATTTCATTTAAATCAAAAAATCCAGTGAGTTTTCCACCTTTCCCTACAATATTAGCTTGTTGAAAATGGATTTTGATTATTTTTTTGTTGTGAGTCCATAGCCCAATGGTTCCTCTTCTCTGCCCCTACCCAATTCTTTAAATCAAAACCTTTGTACAGTAATAACTAGCCTAAAATTAATTATAAACAAAGCTAGATCAGATAGAGAGAGCCCTCTCTGAGTCTTGGAGGGCTAGATCCAAGACTCCAAGTGGTTTGATGTTACCTCTGTGATTGCTTCCACAGCCTTGGGAAAATTATAGAGTGCTAACATAGTGGCGACCATACTAGGGAAAGAGCTTTCAGGTTCTCCAGAAAAGTATATCATGTTCATATTTGACTTCTGATGGTGAAAAGAAGCCAAACATAGGAAGGTTGTACCATTCACCTAGCGATTCCATTGTCTATTGAATTTAGAAACAAAAATTTATTTGTGACTCCATTGGCTCAAAATGGGATCAGTTACAAGAAGGTATGCTCCTTTAAAACGAGATCACATTCCAAGATTTCCAAATCAAATGCCTAAGGTAAATTGGCAAAGATATTTTCCTTTGTTTAAAGACAAAGATGGTGATGATGCTACACTTCATTTAATAAGATTTCATATGCATGTGCGTAAGCTGAAGATTAGGTTTCATGAGGATTATTTGATGAAAATGTTCATGGCCACTCTAGAAGAAAAAGAACGGTCTTGGTATGAAATATTTCCTCCTTGTATTTGTTCTCTCAAGGATTTTGACTCAGTATTTTTTGAGAAGTATATAGAAGCCTATCCTTCTTTGATTTTAATTAAGGATTGTTGTGATCACTTTAAGAATTCTATTCAAGAGCTGGAAAGTGTTTACGGAAATGAAGAGTTTATGGATGATGAACTCTTGGATGCTTTGAATGAAAACCCTTTTCACCACCATGAGAGGATCATGGATTCTACCCTGGATGATAGTGAAACTGAACAAAATCCTAATGATGACAGTTATCTTACATCCTCTGAAATAGATGATAATTTGCAACAATCTAGCCATTCTTTTAGTAAACAAGACATATATGGGGATGGTCATTTCGACTGTCCTTTATTCATTGATGAAGATTAAAATTCTGAGTTTATTTGCATAGACACTTCAGAGAGTAATGGTTCATCCATTCAATTCAACAATAGTGTACATCGGGTTTGTTTCTTTGAGACTGATGAACATTTTCAGCAGTTTTCAAATGATCGAGACGGGGATGAGGAGAATGGATCAGTTTTTTCTTCACATCATTCATTTTCCCAGTGTTCATCTCATGAAGAAGAGAAAATTGTTTTAGATTCCTTGGATGATATTTGTGTAGTTGCCTCAAATGGAGATTTTCAAGAACATGTTATTCTTTTACCTGGTGTACTTGACAATATTGATGAACAGATTGTAACCATGTCTTTTGAAGATAGTCTTCAGCAACTAAAAGATCGTACCCTTCCTCTTGTTGATCATCAAGAAAAGGTAATTGATTATCTTTTTGCAGATTTTTTTGTTGCCATGTTGGAACCATTAAAAGAAGAAATTTGTTTGTTACCTCCAAGTCAACAAGAGGTAACTTTTCATGTTTTTCATGATCCTTTGGATAATATATTGAAAGTATCAGGAAAAGGGGAGTTTCTTTTATTTACCAACATAGGTTTTGGAATTAAGTTTCATTTTGGATTGCCAGCATTTATATCATTTTGTCTGTTTAAAGAGGATTTGAGCAGAATTTCAATTAGTGGCCATCTCCTTGCTTGGCTTTATTGGAAATATCGTATCATTTGAGTGAGAAGGTTGTGGATCAATTAGTATAGGTAGTAGTTTGAATAAGCTCAGTCATTTGAGCATATTTTTCAACAGTATGTGGTTTCTAGTAGAGTTTGCAGCTGATAGTGTATAGTTCAGTGTTCAGTTTAATTTGAGTTGGTTCAAAGATTGTAGATGCAATGCCTCCATGGCCCAATGGATAAGGCACTGGTCTACGTGTTCATATTTCTATGGTTCTTGTCACCTCTTGAAAGAGCTTCCATCCCCAGGTGGAGCCTATGTTGGGGTCCTATAATCATAGGTGACTTGATTCTTCAGCTATCTATTTGGCATTAATCTCGTAACGAAGACATATGGCTTACTAGGCTCGGTTGATTTCACTTCTCCCTACATCCATTTCTCCTGATCCTTCATACTACTTAGCATAGTAAATTTAATTTAATTAGGTTAGTGTGTTTAGGTTAAAAATGAGGTTAGTGTAATAATATATTAGAATTAAACATTAATTAAAAACTAAACAAAACAATATAAAAAAACAAATAAAAGTGCATATAATAAATAAAAACATATAAATATAAAACAATTTAAAATTTGTAATTAAATAAAACAAAAAACATAAAAATACAAAATACAAAATATAATAAAAACCAAACATAAAATAAAAACAAATAAAAAATAAATATAATAAAACAAAACCTGAAAACAAATAATAATAAAAAAAACAAATACAAATTAATTAAAAACTTTATCCTAAGTTCTAAACCCACACCTTTCCCCATATACCAGACCCCCCCCCTACATCACTCAACCACAGGGAGGGTCTAAGAAAAGCAATTTTCCCCTGGACACATGTGACCACCAAGTGATGGAGCCCCCCCCCTACGTCACTCAACCACAGGGAAGGTCTAGGAAAAGTGATTTTCCCCTGGACAC
>ML783541.1:164369-205801 GCA_009831015.1 Picea engelmannii | reverse complement strand
TGGTCCCGAGTCCCACCGCCTCCTACTGTCTAACATACCTCATCACCTCTAACATCATCATCCACCTTTCCAAAAGAGTCACATCCCATAACTCCGTCATTCCTTCTCCCCCATTCACTCATGGCAAGTCCCCTCACCATGATTTTTTCCCCCAATCAATAACCGCCACATCACCCATTTGTATCCCTTAGTCGTTTTCACCTACCATATCACATTCTAAATGACCCATTGGTCATTTATTACAGGATAACTTATCCGTTAACCAGATGACCTATCCCCCACGCCCAACGGATACCCGTTTACTCAAAATTACCCTCACTCTTCATTCCTTCACAATTTACCCACTCATCGCACCAGAGAATTTACCCCGTTTTCCTCTCCATTACAGTCAGTCGCCCCCATCTACATTCATCCCCACTAACATTTTTTTATTTGCAGGTATTGTTATAGTAATGGCACAAAAATCAAAATGAACAGAAGGAGAGGAGAATTTGTTTCTCCCGCCTCCTATCAATCTCGATAGGATTCCACTAGCTGACAAAGACTACTTAATCGCAGACACTAAGTGTGATTTCGACTTCGCAGACCTTCAATCATGGCTTAAAGAAGTCTTCCTGGACCAGAGTGACGAAATTGGACTCTGGGAGTCCAACCCACCCCTGTATCTCTTCCCCCAAATTCACCATTTCCCAGAGTTCGCCCTCAAGTGCCAAGCCCACTTTAGTCGCGAGCAACGAGCCATCGTATCCTCCTACGGGGAAGTTATTTTCCTCATCACGCCAGAAACCATTGACCAAATGATGCAAATATCCCGAGCCAACTCCGCATCACCTTTTAACCTTGAAATCCTTACAGAGTTATACCAGAAGATGACTTTTCCTCAAAGAGCTCAAATATTTGATCTTTTTCTTCCACAATCCGCTCAGCTCCCTGCTACAAATCCCCCTTATCCTTCCTCCATGTTCTCAACCAAAGGAAACCAGGTTATCACATCCCTATGCGCCTTTTTAGGTTATTATTCAGATCAGTGGGTGGATGAACCCATTCTGGGATTTTTTTCCATTTTCTCCACCGATGAGAAGCCTACTACATAGTTCGACTTCAGCATGTTCCTGGCGAACAATATTCACGAGCAATTTGTCAATTTCTCCACAGAAGGCATGTTTCGGTATTCTTCAATACTGGCATACCTATTCGTTTTCTTCCAAGCAGACAAATTTTCTTTTTCTATGCAGAAGATGGACGAAGATGGAAAACCACAGGCAGTAACCGCATGGACTTCTTTTCTCAGACATAACTCCACAGAATTTAGTTTCAAGTAGTTCATCAATCAGTTCTACCACCCAGTGGTGAGTATGCTCAGCGGCAGACCCAAACCCAGGATTAACGACGAAGTTCAGAGGATCCTACATCTCTCGGATCATACAAAGACTGGTGATTGGTACCTATACCAAGCTCACACTGATATTAGAGTCTATGGGTGTGAGTTGGCCCCATAAAAACTACCCAAATACTTACTTGTCAGAATTGTTGCTCTGGAATACATAAGTCAGATGATAAACTCAGATCATATTCATTTTGTGTCTTTAAAGAAGAAGCAACAGCTCAGAATCAAAGGGTAGATTGGGTCTTTCATCTGCAACAATCAAGGTGTCGGGGAGGAAGTAGATAGGTTGCTGAAGGAAATGAAATTCTTCATGAGTTTCACATGGCACTACGATCCGTGCGGGATCATTTCAGAGATCAGGATAAAAAACAATAATATCTTGTATGTCCACGAATCTAGGCCTGAGGTAGAGAAATTTGCAAACCAGACAGGGTGGGAACCAAACACTTTGGTTGAAACAGAACAACAGGACCCCCTGGTCATTGTATCATAGACAACCACACCAAAGGCTCCGAAGGAGAAAAGGCCTAGGCAAGATCTGTCACCTCCTGTCACTAAAGTGTCATTAGAAGAATTCTGACTGCATACCAAGAGGCCAAAAACTAGTCCAGCTCCTGACCCAGATGGAGAAAAGGAAATTCCATCCACCACAGTGACAGAGGTTGATCGGTCACTCCTCAATACAAGCAGAAAGAAAATTATAACCACAGTGTTACCAAAGAAGCCTACAGATACTCCATCGATCAACCAACCAGGCAAGATAGGTCTGAAGCTGAGTATTTTTTAGAAATACGATCTGATCAAGAAAAAGAATCAGACTCTCACCAGCAGCACATACACCCAATTCTGGAAGCAGACGTCGTCTGCACAACACAAGATGCTATCGACATTCGACATGGAGAAGGGCAGAATTCACATGGAATTCCTCCAAGCACAGGTACGAGACCCAAAGGTAATCACCGATTACAAAAGGGCCACTTTTGAGTTCCAGAACAAGGACATGCATCCTGCTGATCAAATGGATCTATACAGGTAGACGGGAGAAATGGTTTTCTCCACGCTGGCACATGCTTCCACTCCTACCTCCAGGTTACAAGTGTCTTTGAACAACGTCCAGAAACAGTTGAAGCTGGAGAAAATATCATCCTTTGCCAAGGATAACAGGATCAAGACGCTGGAGGAACTAGTCCTCAAGATCAGGTATGATCCCTTGAATGTGAAAGCAGTTGAGGAGATGATCAAGAAGAAAAACGCAGACATAGAGTCTTTGAGAAAACAATTGAATTTTCCCCAACAGTAGACTCGCAGGTAAAGGAAATAGCAGAGATAGAAGGAGAAAAAGATGAGATGCTTAAGTTAATCATGCAGTAGAATGCACAACTAAAGGAAATGGAAGCTGAAATGGAGAAGCTAGTGAAAGAGAAAGAATAGTCGAAACCCATGGAAGTCATTCCATTGAGTGAGCACAGCTCCACTCTCAGGAGTGAGCACAGCATCACTAGCATAAGTCCCATCGGTGAATCCACTGACGTCTTTGGAAAAGATGGTTGAATTGGACAAATCTATGGAAGAGATAAACCTGCAAGAGACAAAGATTAGCAAGCTCAAAAAGGAGATTGAGAACCTTCAAGAACTCAAATATTTTTATCAAACCAGTTTCTCCAAGGAAAAATAGGTGTTAGACCAGCTCAAACAAGAGTTACAACAGCTCCGGAAGCAAACAGTGGCAGGTAAAACACTGGTCGAAGTCAAAGAAAGTGTCTAGAAAAACATCACCAAGTCTATGAATGAAATATGGCCAATGATAGAGATTATGTTTGAGAAAAATGAATTGGTGCAGAGAAGTAAATAAGCCATCGAGAAGATCAGATCAGAACTGGGAGAGATGCCCACACAGGCTAATGAAATCATCAAATTCTTGAATTCTAAAACCAGAGAGGAGCTGGAAGAGATGAGAATTGAGGATAGAACAGAGACCATCCTTGAGGTCAAAAGAGTCTTGACCAAGAGAGGACTGATGCTACAGCTAGAAGAAAAGGTTCAATCCATGGACCTAGGGGTACAAAGGTTCTTCAGCAAGATTGAGGCTCTACAGAAGAAAGGTCTTCCTGGTCTGAAGGTGATAAATGACAAATTGATGACGCTCCCAAATTACAAAAGGAGACTAGCCGATGTGGCTAAGGATAGTTCAAAGTTTTCAGGGATTCAAGGCAGCATCACTGGAAAAGAATTCCTAGATGCACTTCAGTTGGACATCAACATTCAGCATGAGATTCGGTATATCTTCATCACCAAGCCTACTTTTTCCAAGTACACAGAGATGGATGAAGTCTACCGAAGGTTACTCAAGGTCAGCATTCCCAGTCATCTTCGATGGGAATAAATTTGTGACATGATCGAGTAGTAGATGACCTGTCCCAGCCCAGTCAGCTATCCAGTCAGATGAGGTCGTGAAAAGACCTCACCAACAGTTCACCCAGAAAACATCATGTAGTTGCGACACATCATCAAATAGTTCCTAGATTTCTGTAATTTGTTAAGTTAGTTAGGCTAAAAATAGATTTACCATGTCCTGATATTTAATGACAGGATCATTTGTAATTTTGGGTTATAAATACTTCACTTTTTGAAGTATTGAGGGTTGATATTTATGCTCTGCGAGCTATCAGACTGTAATATTTTTCAAGAGATCTTCCATTAATACAAAGAGGCATTTTTACAGGATTCTTGCGTGTATTCACTGGTGATGTTTTTCTTTCTAAGTTTAATGTTATTCTCGCTTAGTTATCACACTATTTGCTAAATCTAATCTTTGAAAGTAATGAATGTTGCAGGATTTATCTTTGTATACCCTATTTCTCACTTTGAAAGATTTTAGTGTTTCATCTTCTGATTTTATGATAAAGAAATTCTTAACTGCTTCTTTGTTGTAATTGACATTCTCACCTTTTCTACTATTTCCTCATTTATGCTGCTAATAGAATCCAGTGATTACATTACCTCGCCCTGTGAAAGGTTCCTTTGTTTTCTGGTTTAGATTTTTATTTTCATGGTACAGACCCCATAGCCCAATGGATGTGTAAACTATCTTAGCCAACCCGACAAACACTACAACAACAAAACCAACATATTCTATTTACCTAGCCTAATATTTTAAATTTGAAACATATCTAAATCATATAGAGAGATCCCTCTCTGAAGTTGGTAGGGATAGATCCCAGCTTCGAAGTGGTTGGATAAAGTTACCTCCCATAGATTTCTTCTTTCTTGACAACCTCTGGGAAATTTACAGAGCGTTAACATAGTGGCGACTCCACTGGGGAACAAAACTGAACAAATTTTAACCTCACCTCTTATTTTCCTTAGAAGAAAAGTTTGCTTCTGAAATATTGCAAATATGAGAAAGAAGTAATGTTTAGAGGTTGTTAAAAACTTTCACATATTATTTTCAGACTCATAAAACTAAAAATCATATATATAAAAATCAAAAAGAAACCTGGCTCCCAAAAGAGCTTATACTCGATCTCACCCAGACCCAAAACTTGTGATAACAATAGACAATCCAGAATAGTTACTCAGGAAAAAGACCATTACTGAAGGTTCAGTAAGTCATAGTCCCCTTCTGAAGTCCCCATCCCTTCCTGAGGAGCTTGTTTCCCTTCAGGATCTTGAATTTGATGTCCTTTTCGAACAAATCCTGTTTAGAACGAAATCTGATAGCTTTGTAACGAAAATCATTCTAGACCCAACCGTCTTGCAACCTCGGACTCCTGAAGTTCTATCTCCCACTACTAAACCTCAAACCACTCACTTTGTGCCAGCTAGCCCCTCCTCATCCTTGTCTTCTATCACCACTCCATCTATCATCCAGGTTATTGTCCCACCCCCTCCGCCTATCATGGCAGCCAGATACGTTCCCTTGGTGTTGGCCGCACCCCTTCACACTATGCCCCAGGACTATCAAACGAGACTTCCATAGTTCGATGGAATAGGACCCTTGAGCGCACAGCAACACATTGATAAAATGAATGATTATTTTGATCTGTAGGAAGTAGACAAGGCTGACGTTCAAATGAGATTGTTTGCCCAGAGTTTGACGGGTGAAGTTAAGAAATGGTATAAAGGTTTACATGTCGCCTCA
This sequence comes from Picea engelmannii, assembly GCA_009831015.1. NCBI lineage: Eukaryota > Viridiplantae > Streptophyta > Pinopsida > Pinales > Pinaceae > Picea > Picea engelmannii. Next base: position 200,273 of record ML783541.1, on the reverse strand, counting down.
GTCCCTGACCTCACCGCATTCCAAAGGAGTTTTCTATACAAATGGTAGGTAAAGAAAAACCCTCTCCAAATCTTGTCAGAATACGAAAACATCAGAAGAAATCAAGGTGAGACAGTACAAGATTACTGCACCCATTTCAATAACCTGTACAATGCAATTCTAGTCGATATTAAACCTCCACAAGGTTTAGCATTGATAAAATTCCCTGATGGTTTTGACACCGATATGTCATATCAATTAAGGGAAATAAACTCCACCACCCTAGACGACATGTAGAAATGTGCAATAAGTGTGGAGGCCAACCTGTTGGCAAAAAGGGCACGACAAGGACAGAGAGGAGAGTCACAATCAAAGAGGAACCTTCCACATCAACTTCTGATTCCAAATTGGATTCCTTGGCCAGAGCAATGGAAAGAATGATGGAGAGACTTATTGTATCTGAAAGAAACCCTCCTAGAGAAAACCCACCAGCTCCTCAAATTCGAAATCCTAACTTCAGAAGAAACCCTCCTCAAATCAGGCAGAGATATCCTAGGTATCAAAGGGAACAGAGAGGTCTTGATCAACAGATCAGACCTCCCCTACAAGAAAATTATGTCGATGAAGGAGAGGAAGTGATTGAAGAATTGGAGGATACTCACATAAACCTCATGGGCGTTCACGATAACGAAGCTATTTTCCTTACCCAGGAAGAGAAAGAACTTTTTCTTCTCAATCGAACAAGGGTAAGTGAAGAAGTTGAAGACGTCGAACAGCAGGCATTTGAAAATTCTATTTTGGAGGTACATCGATAGTACAATCTATGAAATAAAAAGACAAACGGAAGTTCTCCAAAAAAGGTGACCGGAACAAAGAAGACAGTCGAAACCCAAAAAGCCCCTGAGCCTTCTACCGAGAAGAGCCTTGAGAAGGGTAATGTTGAAGTTCCAGCAAAAAGAAACCCTGCCATTTTGAAAAGATCATCGCAGTCTGAGGTTTCATCAATTAACCCACCAAATACTTCTGGCCAAAAGATAGTGGTGGACAAATCAGAATTGTTGAGCCAAAGTAGAACACCTACACCTTTCAACCTCGAAGGGGACTTAGCCAAAGTAAAAATTCCCATTCCCCTTTTTGAGTTGTTGAGCAAAGACGCTTATCGTTCACGGGTGATCAAAGTGTTTACCATTGAACCTGATATAGGCACGAAGGCCTTAACCGTTGGATCAGAAAATCATTCAGATACTATAAACCTTACAGATGACCAACCCGAACTCCTGTTCAGACCAGAAGTAGATGGTCAAACCGACAATGGTGTTGTCGCTCCTTTTTACATCAGTCTTAATATACACGACCTGATTCTGCATAATGCTATGTTAGATTCGAGTGCTTCCCACAATCTGATGCCTAAAGCAGTGATGGAAAAACTGGGACTTGAGGTTACCAGACCTTACAAGGACTTACACTCATTTGACTCTAGTAAAGTTAGATGTATCGGTTTGATCAAGGATCTGTGTATCACACTGGTTCAGATTCCCGCAAAAAGCATGGCCATGGATGTTGTGGTTGCAGACATCCCCCCGAAATATGGTATGTTGTTGTCCCAGTCTTGGGGGGCCAAGTTGAAAGGTGTTTTGCAGTTGGATATGTCGTACACCACTGTCCCAGTTTTTGGTCAACAGAGAAGACTATATAGAGAAACATTGATGAAGTACATGGTGAGCAGCCAAGAAAAACCACATAATTATCCTTTGTACTCTGCACATTTTGACCTGGACTCCTTCATCCTATACAACGATGGTGATACAGGAGAACAAATCGTTCAGCTGGAAGAAGACACATCTGGTCCGGACGAAGGCCAAGAAATCGTTGAGGCAGAAAGAAAGAAAAATGTGATAACTGAAGAATTGCCAATGGATTTTTGGAGCATGGACTTTGATGGAGCTGTAAGCAAAGAAGGAGCTGGAGCAGGAGTTTGGTTGCACAATCATATATCCAAGTATTTGGAAAACCATTCTTACAAATTAAATTTTCAATGCACTAACAATATTGCCGAGTATGAAGCCTTGATGCTCAGTCTGAAACTTCTAAAGAAGGTTGGTGCCAAACAAATTATGGTAAGAGGTGATTCTGAATTAATAATCAAGCAAATTAAAGGTGAGTATGTAGCAAAACACCCCCTTCTTAGAGATTATAGGAATGTTGTTCTGGATGCCCTTAAATGTTTCATTGAAGTTGATTTGCAGGTGATGCCTAGGGGACAGAATATTTTGGCAGACAGGTTAGCTACGTTAGTAGCCACATGTAAGATACCTTTTCGTTCCACTCACCCATACACAGTGGAGGTGAAATGCAGACCAATTGTTCCAGACAACATCAGGTATTGACATGTATTTGGTAATGATGATCAAATTGAAGATTTTCTGCAATGTAAAAATGATTTTGAGTGTACAAACATAGACTTAGAAAATGAAGATGAAAATGTAAAAAGACCTGATTTTGGAAATGATAGTGTAAATAAGATAGATTCAGAAGAGTCAGGTGAGGATGAGATAGAAGCTGATATTTTTCATTTGAAAAGTAATGTTTTACCTAGGGGTTTAGTTCCTTTAGAGGACTTATTTGATTTTAATGATGTAGCTAAAAAACCGAAAATTGAAGCCAGTGATCAAGAAGTAGAAGATTGTAATATAGGGACAGAAGAGAAACCACGGATGGTGAAGCTTTCCAAATCATTACCCCCTGAGCAGAAACTCAAATACATTGATCTTTTCAAGGAATATTCAGACGTATTTTCCTGGGGTTACGAGGACTTGAAAGATTATGACACTAGCATCATACAACATAGGATTCCAATAAAAGAAGACCAAAAACCTTTCAGACAGAAACTTAGGAGAATCAATCCCAAGCTACTTCCCCTGATAGAAAAAGAAATCAAAAAAATGTACGATGCTAAAATCATAGCCCCGTTACGGTTTTCCAAATGGGTTTCAAATTTGGTCCCAACAAGAAAGAAATCCGGAGAAATCAGACTTTGCATCGATTTTCGAAATCTGAATAAGGTCTCTCTGAAGGACAATTACCCATTTCCAAAAATGGATCACATATTACAAAGGGTAGTCGGATCCAGTTGAATCTCTTTACTGGATGGGTGCTCAGGTTATAATCAAGTTCTCGTTCACCCAGATGACCAAGACAAAACCGCTTTCACAACACCATGGGGTACTTTCATGTATGTGAAAATGCCTTTCGGGTTGATGAACGTCGGGGCCACTTTCCAGAGGGTGATGGACATCGCTTTTTTGGAAGAACTCGGAAAATTTATTGTCATCTATCTGGATGACGTAACTGTGTTTTCCCAATTTGATGACTAGAACTTACGACATCTTAGACGAGTTTTTGAGAAATGCAGGAAATTTGGGATTTCTTTAAATCCTAAGAAGATCCTTTTTGGATTAGAGGAAGGTAAAATGCTAGGGCACATAATCTCCAAGGATGGAATTAAAATAGACCCCAGCATAATCGAGTCCATTCAGAAATTAGAACACCCAAGAAATATCAAAGAGTTACAGTCTTTTATCAGAAAAATAAACTTTCTGCGAAGATTCATACCCAACCTGGCTGAGCTTCTCAGAAACATCACAAACATGTTAAAAAAAAACACCAAAATAAAATGGGACACCGAGTCCAGGCAATCTTCAAGTCAAATGCGCACTCACGCAGGCTCCAGTCCTGATCAGTCCTTACTTCACCAAAGATTTTTATCTTTTTTCTTTCACCTCTGAACATACCATTGCAGTAGTATTACTGTAGAAAAATAGTGAAGGGTATGAACAGCCCATATTCGTTTTCAGTAAAGATTCAAGAGATGTTGTTTTGAATTATAAAATAATGGAGAAACAAGCTTTTGCCTTGGTGAAATCCATAAAATATTTTAGAGTATACATTCTCCATTCCCACACCATTGCATATGTTCTGAATGCGATAGTAAAAGACATTTTAACCCAGGACAATCCGGATGTCCGAAGAGGAAAATGGATTGCTATCATTCTAGAGTATGACATAGAGATTAAACCTACTAAAATGATTAAAGTTCAAGGTCTAGAAAAGTTAATGGTTGAATCAAATTTCCATGCTCTTGACATTAATTTCTTAGTTGCAGCAGATGAACAGGGTGAGCAGGCGACTCCAAGTGTGAGAGAGGTATTTCTCAACTCTCCATGGTACGCAGTCCTGATATTTGTTTTGCATAATTTACAAGCTCCCCCTAGTCTGACCAAGACTAAAGCTAGGTTTTTGAAATTGAAAGCATTAAAATTCTATATTCTAGAAGGCAATCTGTATTGGAAAGATCCTGGAGGTATTTTCTTAAATTGTCTGTTGAAGGATGAAGATGACAAAGTATTGCAGGAGTTTCATGCAGGAGATTGTGGTGGTCATCTGAACTGGAAGGCCATAGCCAACAAAATCCTCAGAGCTGGATTCTATTGGCCAACATTGTTCGTTCATGTCATCATAAACTTCTTCCCCTACCCCTGAAACCAATCTCCGTTGAGGCCCCTTTCTAGCAATGGGGATTAGACTTCATAGGAGAAATACATCCTCCTTCTTTGGGCCAGCATAGGTGGATTCTTACTACCATGGATTATTTTACAAAATGGATCGAAGCAGTTCCAAGCAGGCAAGCCACTGATTCTGTCATTATTAAATTTATTGAAAATAATATCTTGTCTCACTTTGGATGTCCTAGAAAAATTATAACTGACAATGCAGCTGCTTTTCGATCTAAAAAACTCATAGATTTCTGCAACCAGTATAATATTGGCTTGGTACATTCCACTGCTTACTACCCTCAGGGAAATGGGCTGGCGGAATCATCAAATAAAACCCTGTTAAACATTATCAAGAAAACTTTACAGGCAAACAAGAAGTCGTGGCATAACAAGTTGGTCTTCGCACTATGGGCCGACAAACTGACCACCAAAAGGTCAATTGGTATGTCACCATATCAGCTAGTCTATGGCATGGAAGCAGTCTTTCCCACTTCCTTAGGAGTCCCTATCATGAAATTGCTACAAGACATGCAAGCCGAGACAAACGACTCTCAAAGAAGGATCAACTAGATGATCCATTTGCAGCAGTCCAGAGAAGAAGTATACAACAAGACCCAGGTAGTCGAAGAAAGCATTGAGAAGATTTTTGACAAAAGAACCAAGGAAGATGATTTTGAGCTAGGAGATTTGGTGCTGAGATGGGATTCCCGAAATGAAGACAAGGGAAAACATGGAAAATTCGATAGTCTGTGGAAGGGACCATACATGATTCAATCATTCAGAGGGAATAACGCTTTCTTGCTAAACAACAGTGATGGGACAGATCTGCCAGGAGGACCTGTAAATGGCAGAATGTTGAAGCATTATTCACCGCCTCAGTAGAGACTTGAAGTCACACTTTCCATTGTACAAACCATTTTTTATTTTGCTTGTGAGTTTCTGAGTGAATAACTTTGGTCAGTTGGTTGAAGCTCGAAGAGAAGGCTCTAATCCGCTGACCATTGTTTTCCATTTTTCGAAAATAAAACCAATCAAGCAACAAAGGCGACTAGGGAGGAAGTTTCAGAACATCAAGAATCAGGATTCTTGGCACTTCACAAGGAGAGTACCATCCACAGGTGGAGCCGTTGTTATCACCCTATAATTTATAGGATCAACTAGTGACTCGAATGTTATCTCTTTAGTGTTTTTTGTTTGTCAAATGATTTTTCATTCTGCAAATAATTTGAAAAAAGAAAAGAAATAAAAAGAAAAAAGAAAAGAAAGAAAAAGAAAAAAGAAAAGAGGGCATAAAATAATTTCAATAAGAGCCCCATGCAATAACAGTGATTTGGTCCATACCTTTCAAGCATGGCCAAGTTCTTTTAAATTGATGTTGATAGGAATAGTGAATAATCTTGGGTAAACTGTTTAATCTTAGCCAAGTGACCTAGGTTAGTTAGTGAATAAATCTGGCCAAACTATCTAATCTTGGTCAGGTAGCCCCAGGATAGAGTAAGTTCTTAGCCCAACAGTTTAATCTAGGTTAATTGTGTTGGCAAATTTAGTGAACAGACAGCGAATGCTTGTCATTGATGGCAATAGTGAAGATGACAGGCAAACAGAAGACAAGTTCAGAGAGGTGAATGATCGAACGCAGCGAGAGCCGTTAGATTTGGTGCAGGGTTGCCGAAAGCCATCAGATCTGCAGAAGTTGTGAGGGAGATAATCCTCGGGAGCAAGAAGAGAAGTCCCGACATGAGGAGTTGTCATTGGGATATCAGCCATCGGGAGATCGGAGTTCTCAAGGTCGTGAGAACTGGGACATTGAAAGTCTCGAAATCCTGACATAATCGGGACCGTCTATTTGGAAGGACGCGTGGCAGCGATCGAGCGCCACCAGGAGAAGCTCAATAGGAGTCTTCATCGGAGAATCGGGGTTCAGGACTTTGAAATGTCCAATTCACTTGTCAACAAGAACCCCAAAATCGCGATATGCGATTTCCCGATTTAATCGCAGCCGTTAAAGCAAGAATGAGATCTGGACCATTGATTTTCTTCATCGGAGAATCGGGGATCGGGACTTTGAAATGTCCAATTCACTTGTCAACAAGAACACTAAAATCGCGATATGCGATTTCACGATTTGATCACAGCCGTTAAGATAAGATGAGATCTGGACCGTTGATCATCGTCCGTGTCGGAGTTTCGCGGATCACGAATTCAAAAGGCAAAGAACACAATGCAACGGAAATTTCGATTTCGCGATATGCGATATCGCAATTCAATTGCAACCATTGAATCGAGAATGAGATATGGACCATTGATCCTCTGCATGGAGTATCAGGGATCGAGACTTTGAAATGACAAAGTCACTTGACCTCAAGAACCCCGATTTCGCGATATGCAATGTCGCAATGCAATCGCAGCCATTGAATCGAGAATGAATCTAGACCGTTGATTATGGATCGTGTCAGAGTTTCGCGAATCGCAATATGGAGAGACATAAGGCTGTGGTCACAGCCCTTGGTCACATCACTGAGAGATGGACAGATGTCATAGGACAAGGAGGAGCCGAGCCTTGTCGCACAGTCAGGTGGAGAATGACACAGAAGGTGACATGACAGGAATGGGGCCCTTCGTCAATACTCCACCATTCCGGACCCCCCCCCGTATTAAAGACAGAAAGGAAAGGGGGGTCCGGAATCACTTGAGCGTCGTTGATCTAAGTGCTTTAATCCTGACCACTCGAGAGATGCGCGTCCAATTCCGGACCCCCCCCCCCTCCGCTTAAAGATAGAATGGCAAGAGGGCTCCGAAATCGAATCCCGACCATAGATATGAAAACACAGATACTGACCGTCTAGATTTTCTCACCGCATATCCAATGATGTAGATGAATTTAAAGAAGATCGTAGGGTTACTGTTCTTTCTCACAGATTAACCTTTCAGTTAAAAATTCATTAGTGAAACGGACTCATGATTGCAAATTAGTTGTCGATCAGTTGGCATTTCGGTTCACTAGACAGTTGTCGTCATTTTGTCCAAGAAGTTGGGAAGTTGAACCGTCATGTTCGAGTGTATAAAAGAAGATGAACCAGACTGTGTCGGGTTGGTTGTTCCGTAAGTGAAAGAGAATGAAACTGTAAGAATAGAGAAGAAGAGGATGCGTAGGATGAGATTGAGAATATGTGAAGGGTGAGATGAAATGCAGAGCATAAAAACAGAGAGTTGAAGAAGAGTATAATGAGAGCTCGAGTTGATGCAGAGAATACCTGCTGAACAGACAGAGGAAGAGTAGAGTTGTAGAATAGTGTGCAGAAGACCAAATTTACAGAACAATGAAAGATTGGTAAGACATGATTTATCTGTAAAGTTGAATGTTTATTTAGCCATTCATATTCTAGGGAGGTTGGGAGGTGCTCGGGAGGACTGATGTCCTCGGAGGTTCAAGTGGAAGCTTAAACATAGGAATTTGTATCTTCCATCTGGTTGCAGCCAGAGAAACCAGGGTGGCAGGGAGGTGCAAGGGAGAACTAGTGTTCTCTGTTATGCAGGTTGGAGCCTGTGTAACTGGAAGTTGGTGCTTCCATCCAGTTGGTGCTGGAACATTCAGGGAGTTGGTGCTTCCTTCTAGTGGGTGCTAGAGAAACCAGAGAGTTGGTGCTCTCAAACAAGTTGCAGCTTGTAAAACAAAGGTAGCAGCCTCACATTGAGTTGGTGCTCAATTGTAAATGATGTACAGAACTGGAAAAAATGCCTATCATTTCGAAGAAGAAGAGGTTTTCTCCCTTTATGGGTTTCCTCCTGAAAATCTGTTTCTGTGTGTACTTTATGTGTGACTAACGGTCTTTACTTTTACTGTCCATATGATGTATATTGTTGATGATCACTTGAAGGAATATTAATAATATTTTAAAAGGTATAAAATTGTTTAAGCTCATAAAGAACTGATTCACCCCCCCCCCTCTCAGTTGTTTTAGTATTTCCAACAAATTGTCATAGGAAGTTAGGTTAGAACATAGGGTAGTTTGCTTGATTTAAATAAAACCAGCTCGATGATCAATGTTGGACCATGTCTTGGATGCTTAAAAAGTTGTTTTCCTAACCCCTTGGTGATGTAACATGAAAAATCTTGGGAAAAACCCATGATATGCACTTATCCTAATTTCTTTGGGCGCATATACTTTCTGTGCCCACATTTATGCATTGCTCATATATCAACGGTCCAGATGATCGCACCCAGATCTACAGTGTACAAATATTTCCGGACCCCCCCCCCCATCGTTCTACCTTTAACGGAGAGGGGGGCATCCGAAATCGCTGATAATGCATGCGCGCATCTGGACGGCCCAAGTTTTGGTGCTCAGATCTACGGTCTGTATTGGATTTCGGAACCCCCCGTCCATTCTTCCTTTAATGGAAAGGGGGGGGGGGGTCTGGAATGTGTGATAAAGATCATGCACAAATCTGCAGTGGAGATAAAAGCGCGTAGATCGACAGCTCAAGGTGTTTTTCGGACCCCCCCAACTGATCTACCTTTAANGGGGGGGTCTGGAATGGAATCAAACTCTGGCGGGCCCCCTATCTATATGTGGCATGAATCCACTGGTCCCGAGTCCCACCACCTCCTACTGTCTGACATACCTCATCACCTCTGATGTCATCATCCACCTTTCCAAAAGAGTCACATCCCATCACTTCATCAGTCCTTCTCCCCCATTCACTCGTGGGAAGTCCCCTCACCGTGATTTTTTCCCCCAATCGATAACCGCCACATCACCCATCCATATCCCTCAGTCATTTTCACCTATCATATCACATTCTAAATTACCCGTTGGCCATTTATTATGGGATAACTTATATGTTAACCAACTGACCTATCCCCCATGCCCAACGGATACCCGTTTACTCAAAATTACCCTCACTCTTCATTCCTTCACAATTTACCCACTCATCACACCAGAGAATTTACCCCCATTTTCTTCTCCGTTACAGTCAGTCGCCCCCATCTACAGTCATCCCCGCTAACATTATTTTATTTGTAGGTATTGTTACAGTAATGGCGCCAAAATCAAAATGAACAGAAGGAGAGGAGAATCTGTTTCTCCCGCCTCCTGTCGATCTCGACAGGATTCCACTGGCCGACAAAGACTACTTAATCACAGACACTAAGTGTGATTTCGACTTCATAGACCTTCAATCATGGCTTAAAGAAGTCTTCCTAGACCAGAGTGATGAAATTGGACTCTAGGAGTCCAACCTACCCCTGTATCTCTTCCCCTAGATTCACCATTTCCCAGAGTTCACCCTCAAGTGCCAAGCCCACTATATTCCCGAGCAACAAGCCATCGTATCCTCCTCTGGGGAAGTTCTTTTCCTCATCATGCCAGAAACCATCGACCAAATGATGCAAATATCCCGAGCCGACTCTGCATCACCTTTTAACCTTGAAATCCTTACAGAGTTATACCAGAAGATGACTTTTCCTCAAAGAGCTCAAATATTTGAGCTTTTTCTTCCACAATTTGCTCAGCTCCCCGCTACAAATCCCCCTTATCCTTCCTCCATGTTCTCAACCAAATGAAGCCAGGTTATCACGTCCCTATGCACCTTATTATTTAGATCAGTGGGTGGATGAACCCATTCTGGGATTTTTGTCTATTTTCTCCACCGATGAGAAGCCTACTACACAGTTTGACTTCAGCACATTCCTGGCGAATAATATTCACGAGCAATTTGTCAATTTCACCACAGAAGGCATGTTCTGGTATTCTTCAATACTGGCATACCTGTTTGTTTTCTTCCAAGCAGACAAATTTTCTTTTTCTATGCAGAAGATGGACGGAGATGGAAAACCCCAGGCAGTAACCGCATGGACTTCTTTGCTCAGACATAACTCCATGGAATTTAGTTTCAAGCAGTTCATCGATCGGTTCTACCAACCAGTGGTGAGTATGCTCAGCGACAGACCTGAACCCAGGATTAATGACAAAGTTCAAAGGATCCTACATCTCTCGGATCATACAAAGACTGGTGATTGGTACCTATACCAAGATCACACTGAGATTAGAGTTTATGGGTGCGAGTTGGCCCCATATAAACTGCCCAAATACTTACCTGTCATAATTTTTCTCTGGAATACATAAGGCAGATGATAAACTCGGATGATATTCATTTTGTGTCTTTAAAGAAGAAGCAACAACTCATAATCAAAGGGTATATTGGGTCTTTCATCTGCAACAATCGAGGTATCGAGGAGGAAGCAGATAGGTTGTTGAAGGAAATGAAATTCTTCATGAGTTTCACATGGCACTATGATCCGTGCAGGATCATTTCAGAGATGAGGATAAAAAACAAGAATATCCCGTATGTCCATGAATCTAGGCCTGAGGTAGAGAAATTTGCAAACCAGATAGGGTGGGAACCAAACAATTTGGTTGAAACAGAAAAACAGGACCCCCCAGTCACTGTATCACAGACAACTACACCACAGGCTCCAAAGGAGAAAAGGCCTAGGCAGGATCTATCACCTCCTGTCACTGAAGTGTCATTAGAAGAATTATGACTGCATACCAAGAGACCAAAAACTAGTCAAGCTCCTGACCCGACTGGAGAAAATGAAATTCCATCCAACAAAGTGGTAGAGGTTGAATGGTCTCTCCTCAATACAAGTGGCAAGCAGATTATAACCACATTTTTACCAAAGAATCCTACAGATACTCCACTGATCAACCAGCCAGGAAAGAAAGGTCTGAAGCTGAGTATTTTTTAGAAATGTGATCTGATCAAGAAAAAGAATCAGACTCTCACCAGCATCACATATGCCCAATTCTGTAAGCAGACGTCATCTTCACAACACAGGTTGCTATCGGCATTCGACTCGGAGAAGGGAAGAATGCACATGGCATTCCTCCAAGCATAGGTACCAGACCCAAAGGTAATCACCGATTAAAAAAGGGCCACTTTTGAGTTCCATACCAAGGACATGCATCCTGCTGATCAAATGGATCTGCACAGGTAGATGGGAGAAATGGTTTTCTCCACGCTGGAACATGCTCCCACTCCTACCTCCAGGTTACAAGTGTCTCTGAACAACATCCAGACACAGTTGAAGCTGGAGAAAATATCATCCTTTTCCAAGGATAACAGGATCAAGACGCTGGAGGAACTGGTCCTCAAGATTGGGTATGATCCCTCGAATGTGAAAGTAGTCGAGGAGATGAGCAAGAAGAAAAACCCGAACATAGAATCTTTGAGAAAACAATTGAAGTTGCCCCCAATAGTAGACTCGCAGGAAAAGGAAATAGCAGAGACAGAAGGAGAAAAAGATGAGATGCTTAAGTTAATCATGGAGCAGAATGCACAACTGAAGGAAATGGAAGTTGAAATGGAGAATCTAGTGAAAGAGAAAGAACAGTTGAAACCCATGGAATTCATTCCATTGAGTGCAGTTCCACTCTCAGGAGTGAGCATAGCATCACTAGCAGAAGTCCCATCAGCGAATCCACTGACATCTATGGAAAAGATGGTTGAATTGGCCAAATCTATGGAAGAGATGAACCTGCATGAGACAAAGATTAGCAGGCTCAAAAAGGAGATTGAGAACCTTTAGGAACTCAAATCTTCTTATCAAACCAGTTTCTCAAAGGAAAAACAGGTGTCAGACCAGCTCAAACAAGAGTTACAACAACTCCGGAAGAAAACAGTGGCAGGTAAAACACTGGCCGAAGTCAAAGAAAGTGTATGGACAGACATCACCAAGTCTATGAATGAAATATGGCCAATGATACAGATTATGTTTGAGAAAAATGAATCGGTGTAGAGAAGTAAACAAGCCATCGAGAAGATCATATCAGAACTGGGAGAGATGCCCACACAGGCTAATGAAATAATCAAATTCTTGAATTCTAAAACCAAAGAGGAGCTGGAAGAGCTGAGAATTGAGGATAGAACAGAGACCATCCTTGAGGTCAAAAGAGTCTTGACCAAGAGAGGACTGATGCTATAGCTAGAAGAAAAGGTTCAGGCCATGGACCTAGGGGTACAAAGGTTCTTCAGCAAGATTGAGGCTCTACAAAAGAAAGGTCTTCCTGGTCTGAAGGTGATAAATGACAAATTGATGGCACTCCCAGATTACAAAAAGAGACTAGCCGATGTGGCTAAGGATAGTTCGAAGTTTTCATGGATTCAAGGCAGCATCACTGGCAAATCATTCCTAGATGCAGTTCAATTGGACATCAACCTACTTTTTCCAAGTACACAGAGATGGATGAAGTCTACCGAAGGTTACTCAAGGTTAGCGTTCCCAGACATCTTCGATGGGAATAACTCTGTGACCTGATCGAGTAGTAGATGACCTATCCCAGCCCAGTCAGCTATCTAGTCAGATGAGGTCATGCAGAGACCTCACCAACAGCTCACCCAGAAAACAACATGCAGTTGCGACACATCATCAAACAGTTCCTAGATTTTTGTAATTTGTTAAGTTAGTTAGGCTAAAAATAGATTTACCACATCCTGATCTTTAATGATAGGATCGTTTGTAATTTTGGGTTATAAATACTTCACTTTTCGAAGTATTGAGGGTTGATCTTTACGCCCTGCGAGCTATCAGACTGTAATATTTTTCAAGAGATCTTCCATTAATACAAAGAGGCATTTTTACAGGATTCTTACGTGTATTCACTGGTGATGTTTTTCTTTCTAAGTTTAATGTTATTCTCGCTTAGTTCTCACACTGTTTGCTAAATCTAATCTTTGAAAGTAATGAATGTTGCAGGATTTATCTTTGTATACCATGTTTCTCACTTTGAAAGATTTTAATGTTTCATCTTCTGATTTTATGATAAATAAATTCTTAATTGCTTCTTTGTTGTAATTGACATTCTCACCTTTTCTACTATTTCCTCATTTATGCTGCTAAAAGAATCCAGCAATTACATTATCTCGCCCTGTGAAAGGTTCCTTTGTTTTCTAGTTTAGATTTTTATTTTCATGGTACAGACCCCATGGCCCAATGGATGTGTAAACTATCTCAGCCAACCCGACAAACACTACAACAACAAAACCAACATATTCTATTTACCTAGCCTAATATTTTAAATTTGAAACATATCTAAATCATATAGAGGGATCCCTCTCTGAAGTTGGTAGGGCTAGATCCTAGCTTCGAAGTGGTTGGATAAAGTTACCTCCCGTAGATTTATTCTTTCCTGACAACCTCTAGGAAATTTACAGAGCGTTAACACCACACACCTTATTGAATGTATGTGGGGGATATATGTTTGGTCTTTTCTCACAAACATATTGCTCCCTTGCACATAAATGAAGTTTTTTTAAAGGGACAAATTAGTTGACATATGGTCACAACTCTCTCATTGTCATTTATTTTGTTTTATTCATTGATGGTGTTGGGTTCTCTCTATTTTAGTAGTGGTTTGTAATATTAACATGTTGTCTTAAAGCTTCTACATTAATATCTAAGAAATTCTCTCCAAATATCAGTATTGTCTTTTTTTCTTATGATTTCCATAACTGGAATGGGTTATCATTGGATACAAGAAATATATCATTTGCAGAGATGATGAAAGATAATATGTAAGTCTCTAGGGTGGAAAGAGATTTCCTCTTATGGATCAATAGTCTTAGGGTTGACACATTTATCAACCATCTTTTTTAGGATGTTAGAAATGAATGGGTATTTCTTGGAGTACTTGTCAAAGTAGCTCCATGGATGTTAAATTAGAAGCAAGAAAATAATCCATCCATTAAAGATGTCATTCAAAAAATTTGAAAGTTGTAATCAAGTAATCAAAATTGGAAAGAAACTAAACTTTTCACCTCTTAATGTTGTTGGAATGGCATTGTGGAAGGAGATAAAAATGTAATTCTTGTGTGTGTGTGTGTGTGTGTGTGTGTGTGTGTGTGTGTGTGTGTGTGTGTGTGTGTGTGGAAATTTATGTGGTACAACATGCTTCAACTTCTCAAGGTTCCCAAGTTACATTCTAATCACAAAGAGATATCATATTTTGACATATAGAATTGGGCAAATGAAAAAGTTAAAAATACAAGTAGAACTTATCAAATAGAGAGATTGAGGGATAAAATTCTAAGTTTTAAATGTAATAGTTCTCCTTGAACCACTGAGTTTTGTGAAATCTAGGGTTGTGAAATGGTACATTGCGAGAGGTATTTAGCTCCACGTGTAAACCTGATGAGAATAGAATACTCTAGGAAGCAAGAAGAAACCCTAATGAGTTGGCTAATAACCCTAGAAGACATGTCAGCTCAAAAGGATAACTTGTATTAGGTTATTAGCCTCCAAGAGAAGAAGTCATCTAGAAGAAATAATATATATTGAATAGACAGATACCCAGAATGAGAAGTCGGCCCAAGCAGTTATCCATAATTACTAAAAATACAGGAGGCCAGTCTTCATTCTGGCAGGGCAGTCTCAGAATTGCAGAGCAGCACTTGTGTGCACTGCAGTTCCCAGTTTGGTGCGCGAGTTTGGAGGAGAGCTTCCATTTCACCTGTTGCAACTAGAAAATCGCGTTTGGCTTGGACTATCTCTTGGTTAGGGTTTGGACTGTCTGATCAGATCTTGTTGGTGCGCTATCCTTGGGGAAAGGTGTGTTACCCTTTGTTTGGCTATCGAGCCTAGGGTTTTCTTTCGAAGTGATTCTCTGTCAAGGTTAAGGTGCTCGGGGGGTGGCTTCAGCCTATGGTTGGGTGACAATAGAGATATTGTCAATGGTAAAATGAGCACATCCATTATATTCTAACAGGTTATGAGCCCACACCTCCTTCATTCAGTCTAACCACTGTAAGGAAACATAGCCAGAAGGATATTAAGCTTGTTGAAGAACTGTCACTAGGGTTTCTAGCAGGTGCAGTCACCAAAGCACTGTCGCTAGGGTTACTAGCAGGTGCAGTTGCAGAAACCCTAATCCTCTCATTGAGGAACCTTAAGTGAATGGATTGACCTAATATTTGGATATATCATTGCACCCTAGCCTAGTGCATCTCCTGGTACTCTCAGCAAGACAAGACGTCAAGTTTGAGTTTCTGGTCAAATCTAGGGTTGACCAAGTCAAAGCAACCATGACTTACTCTATGAAGTCAGAAAACAAGTTAGATGGAGATTCTAAATTAAAATCATGGAAGACAAGGATTGACCTCATCCTTTCCATGAATGAAGTGTTGGATATCATGAAAGGAAAGACTGTGAAACCAGAGTTTGAAGAAGAAAAAGAGAAGGAACTGTAGAACGTTGCATTTATGGAGAAGTTCAAAGATGGTGACATCAATGCTATGAGTATCATAGTGGAATCTATAAAATACCACTTGATACCCTAAATCTCTCATCTTGACTCATCGAAGAAGATGTACGATTCCCTAACAAACCTCTTCTCAGTCAGAAACATTGGACAAATAATGAGTCTAAAGAATGAGCTATGTGACATGAAGATGAATGATGATGATAGCATAACATAATACTTTGTGAGAATATGTCAGTTAAGATATCAACTAAAAGCTATTGAAGAAATCATTTCAGAGAATAAATTGGTAAACATAATACTCAATGGTCTTCCCAAGACGTGGGATGCATTTGCCGCAAGCATGAACACACGGAAGGAGTATCCTACGTTTGAAGAACTTTGGACTTGTTGTTCTCAAGAAGCATCCAGGATCAATGCAAAAGAGAAACCTCAAAATAAGTACGATGATCGAGCCTTCACAGCAAGATTCAATAATTTCAGGAACAAAAGGAAGTTTGGTTCAAAGAGGAAGACAAATCAAGAGAAAGATATTTCAGAAATACAATGCTTCAACTGTTGAAAGTGTGGTCACTACAAGAGTCATTGTCCTGAGCTAAATAAAAGGAAGGAGAAACATGAAGCATCAGTTGCTGAAGAAAAGGAACCTACAAAGAAGACTAAGAAAGATGAAAGAGACTTCTTCTTCTGAAGGTAACAATACTCTTTTTATTTCTTGTACATATCTTGTTTGCATAGTCTATGTACATACCTTGTATATATATCTCTTAAAAGATAATATGTTCCAAGAAGAACTATACTTATGGAAGAACAACAAGATAAGGATTTATATCATTATACAAGTCAGATAATATACATGGAAGGATACATCAAACAAATCATGTGGAAGCTATTGCAAGATAAGCCAAAATCAGAATCAATCATGAAGAGACTTAGAATAAGAAAATACAAAAAGAAGTCAGCAATCAAGAGAAAAATGGATAAAGACTTATGACGTTTTGCAGAAGACAATAATATGGAAGCATGGACTCTGTTAGATGGAGGGAGCCGATTATATATTGCATAAGACAATAAGGATGCAGACAGAATCATGGACTCTGTTAGACGGAGGGAGCCGATTATATGCACTCATACATGAAGCAAGGATTAGGAGGTACCTAATCATATGATCCATTGAAGATGATGAAGTATATATCCATGGTAGCAGCCATGAAAGATAGTATGCATTCAGTTCAACCTCAGAAGATGTCTTCTTTGAAGAGAAGCCTTAAAGTATCCCTGGTTGTCCATCCACATCCATGATTCTATAATGAAAGGAAGAAGTGGAATCTTTAGGGCATGGAATCTATAAGAAACTCCATGGACCCAAGAGCTAAAGAAAAACATTAGGAAGAACATGAAGATGCCAAGAAAGAAAGAGAAGCCAGAACAACCGGTCACTAATAATCACAAGATTACCATCCTGATATGAAATCACTAAAAGAAATCAAGCAGAGGAACTGAAAGTTATGATATATGCAAGCATTGCAATATCTAGAACTAAAGGTTCTCCCAGATGGAGAGAGAAGACTATGATGATTACTTGTTCTAGTAAACCATACGTACCTCTACATGAGTCATTATATCATTTGTAATATCCATGGGTTGGAGTTCTACATCAGATGAATGCAAAGATTGTTCTCTAGAGAAATTGAACAAAGAGCGTATGAAGAGAAAAATCAAGACTTTAAGGCATACCAGAAAGAGACCCTTGTATGCAGATGGAAGAAGATAATTTAGTGGAGAACCTCTAGTACACAGTAGAAGCATGGTGAATATTTTTCTATAACAGAGATACTGTATCAAGATGATTACTCAGAAGATCAGATATCTTGATGGCAGAAGAAGTGCCACATGGATATGTTCTAGTTTTCCAACAATGATATACTTTATTGATCATAGCTACATAAAGCCTTCAGAGAAGACCAGTGTTCCAGACCGAAGTACATTTTAAATCAAGCATTACATTATCCGTGATGAATTCCAGAAAGGATAAAGTGGTTCTCCAATACATATCTCCACAGATGAGCAAATAAGCAGACATTTTGATAAAGCTTATGTTCAATATGAAAGAGTTTGTGTAATCAAGTTGGAGCTTGTGGAAATGACTTCCTTATTGAAAAAGGAAGATATGAATCCCAGGTTGAGAAGGAGCACTAATGTATTATTGATGCACAGTCTTTTTTCAGTTCAAAAAATGGTCCAGGATGAGCAGATTCTTTCCAATTCGGAAAGTGGATTGAGATTTCTGATGGACAAACATTTTCCAGTTCAGAAAATGGTCCAAATTGTTGATGTACCATAGACAGCGACTTCCCATTGTGGTTAAAATGGGGGTGATCTAGGGAAGTCTCTCTTCTTGAGGGTTACTCAAGAAGACTGGCCTGCCTCACCGGACAGTGACTTCTCATTATGGTTAACATGAGGAATGGTATGTTTTGGAGGTTAGTGCAGGATAGACATTTCCTCTTGTGGTTAACATGGGAAATGGTCCAGACAGCATTCCTTAGGGTGGATTCATTCTCTCTAGGTTGCACTTTGTTTAGTGTCGGAGGAATGGCCCAGGGTGGGGAATGGTCCAGGTTCAGCAATCTAGGACAGACATTCCTTAGGGCAGACTCATTCTCTCCAGGTTACACTTTGTCTAGTGTTAGAAGAATGGCCCAGGGTGGGGAATGGTCCAGGCTTAGAAATCAGGACAGTTATTCTTCCTTTCTTGAGAAAAATAGTCCAGATATATCATCATTGATTTCTTACCTTTTTTAGGGTAGATGCTCTTCTAATATCTCACAGATGTGAGTGGAAGAATGGCCCAGATGATTCTGTTTATATCATAACATTGTTTCTGTGCAAGTTGATCTCAGATGATTGTTATGAAGACTGTATGTCTCTAGACAGTAGATGTATACTACTGTGGTGGATGTGTTCCATTGTTTGTGACTATACGTCACTAATCAAGTACATGTGTGCTACTTGGTGTGGTAGTGTACCACTGGATTGTAGTTGTGTACTACTATGGATAGACATAGTTGTGTTCTATTGAATGATATTGTTCTGATTGCCTTGAAGACTATCAGTAGTGTTGAAAATTATTATCAGCTAGATGAATGATCAATGAACAGAGATTTCCCAAGACAGAAAATGGTTCAGGACATTTATTCTTCTAGGACAGATATCCAGATTAGAAGAATGACTCTTGTGTCACTCTGTGGTGTGAGTGACTTATCCAGCATCATGTTTGATTACTTAGATGGAGTATAGTTTTGAGAGATGATGCAACTGATGACACTGATGGTGATGATGGTGCTCATGATCTAGTCATGAGATATTCTATACAACTATGTTGATGCTACCAAGTAAATGGTATGTTTGTGCTCAAGAACATTACCTGTAATACCTCCCTAGTGAGGAGGGAGTGTTGATATTATGGTATTTGCGGGAGGTATTTACCTCCACGTGTAAACCTGATGAGAATAGAATACTCTGGGAAGAAAGAAGAAACCCTAATGAGTTGGCTAATAACCCTAGAAGACATGTTGGCTCAAAAGGATAACTTGTATTATGTTATTAGCCTCCAAGAGAAGAAGTCGGCCAGAATAAATAATATATACTGAACAGAAAGATACCCAGAATGAGAAGTTGGCCCAGAAAGTTAGCCAGAATTACTATAAATACAGGAGGTCAGTCTTCATTATGGCAGGGTAGTCTCAGAATTGCAGAGCAACACTTGTGCGCACTACAGTGCCCAGTTTGGTGCACAGGTTTGGAGGAGAGTTTCCATTGCAGCTGCTGCAGCTAGCAGGTCATGTTTTTCTTGGACTATCCCTTGGTTAGGGTTTGGACTATCTTATCATCTCTTGTTGGTGCGTTATCCTTGGGGAAAGGTGTGTTACCCTTTGTTTCTCTATCTACACTAGGGTTTTCTTTCGAAGTGATTCTCTATAAAGGTTAAGGTGCTCGGAAGGTGGCTTTGACCTATGGTTGGGTGACAATAGAGATATTGTCAATGGTAAAATGAGCACATCCATTATATTCTAACAACTTGAACACAAAAATGGAAGCCATGGAATGATTTCACTCACATGTGTATATTTTGAGGAATGGAATGTTAGAAAAAGGAAGAGGATAACCATTGAGAACCAAATATCCTCAAGTCAACAACCCTATAATCTCATGCACCAAGGTTCTTAGGTCAGGTTTGTTTCAATACATCGAGATTGAAGGAATGAAGGGAAAAAGGTACATATTTTAAACTGAAGCAAGGGATCATGCATATGCACATTGCAATAGAAACATGAACAACAAGATAGAAAACCAAAGAGGAGAGGATTCCTATAAGAACCTAAGGATAAAACTTTGGCTACAAATGCTTATGGATGTGGGATAACTATAATTTCAAATAATTTTATTAAAATATATCATGATCATCTATTTTTGGAATGAGGATGAAACCATGTAAGGGAAAACACCCAAATAGAGTGGGAATACCAAGAGTCACTTGGAAATCCAAGAGTCTCCCTATTTTGTATAAAGGGGACCCTTTCTTTCATTTGAAGGTTTTTTTTTTTCATTTGCAATGAAATTTATCTTCTATGTAAATGAAGAGGCTAGAGTTAGGAGAATTCTTCACACTCTCAAGATCTAATATTCATTTTCGACTATTCCCTCCTCTCATATTTCCTCTCGGTGCTTATGGGTTGTAGCCTTATGTCATGTGGTATTTCTTATTTATGTCGTGTCACTACTCACTTATCTTTCATGCTAATAGTTATATATAGTTTTTTGGTATGTGTAAGTTATCTTTATTCCATAGAGCAGCAATTTTGGTGTCGACGGTGGATGAGGTACTATTCTCCCTTTCTCTTTTTATCTTATTGATTAATATCTAACATATTTTATGTGAAACATATCATTTTATTAGTAATTGGAGCTATATTTATACATGTGGAAAGAGGCCAAATTGGGGTTCTCCTTGTCATCGTAGGATATTTCCAATTCCCTGAGGATTCCTCTTGAAGTTTGGTGTTGATTATGGAGGGAAGAATAATATCCATACTTTATATATATTTCCATTTTATTTCATGTCAAATCATCCCTTTATTGTTCTCCCATGGGATTAGTCTATGATACATCCCATTTTCATTCTACATATCATAGTAGATGCACATCATTTTTCATTATAAAAAGCCAAAAAAAATGGACTAGGACATAAATGGTAAAACATTAAAGAATCGACAGAACCGACTATATCTGGAGGGTTTCCCATTTCAACAAATGAAGGTTTGATTGGTCCCTTTTACCAAGTGAACATATAATTTTGAGGAAAGGACATTTTTCCATGTCGATGTTTTGGCACTAGAAGGAGAGTGATGGCAAGTTGTGGGGTGATGAAAAGCTACCTTGTGTAGAGATTCCTTATGTTTGAAAGGATAGAACTTTCCCCTTCACACATAAAAGGTATACAATAACTATCAACAAGGGGTTCATCATTGAGCATGAATTTCCTAATATTATCTATGGTCTAGGAAGGGAAATTGGTAGGATTTCTAGGAAATTGATAGGATTTATCTATACCATTCCCAAATACTATGATGGTTGTCTTGTCAAGATTTCATTCCTCCACATAGATCTAATGTCATTGTCATCATAAATACTCCACCATTATTCTAACTACATATATATTCAAAATAAATTTCATAGTGAACTTCACTTTTCAAACAACGTTCCAAACAATGGCTATTTAATGAAATCTAGAATCACTTGGGATCATCACTAGAATCATCCTTGGATTGGTTGAGATTAATCCTTTGACCCTTGTGTTTAGGTCAGGTAGATACCAGTAATTAGTATTATTATTATAAATTAGGAAACAATGGGTGATGGGGAAAGGATATCAAGTAAATTGGCTTAACTATTAGGGGGTTGGACTTTATCTCTCTTGATTCAGTAGACAGATTAGGGGGCTTATTAATATGTGGAGGAAAATATATTTAACTTTATTTATATCTATTTTACTTGACTATGGTATAGGTGTGGACCTCTTATCCTAGGATCTAGGGGATTTTTTCATAGTTTTGAATAGATATGGACCTTATGAATATAGAGAGTATCTTTGGAAAGCTCTTTGTGATCAATAATTTTGAAGAAAGGGATCATAATTCTAGGAGGGGTTTTGAATTTCACTTTAAGTCAAGTGGAGATTTAGGGGAATGTAGCACACTCATATCCTCTGTTTGATTTTTTTTCAAAAGGAAAATGGAAGAGGTTGGGCTATTTGATATTGATTCCATCCAACTCACTCCAACTTGGAGGAGGAAGACTTTGTGATGCCATTCTTAGGTAACCAACAAGTATTCAATTTGAATCAAATTTGAAGTCCATGAAGAAGGTAATTACAAATTAGCCCCATCAAAAAAAGGTTAAAGGTGATATAGAACTATATTTTGTTGAAATCAAGGTTGATTCCCTAGTTTGTACTAAGATAGATGGGTTTCCTATGATTTTCTTAAGGGTCAAATTAGGAAATTGGAATAGAAAAAAGGGAAGCTGGTTGTTGATGAGAAAAATACCAGAAGACTTAAAATAAGATAAATATGGCTCTTAATAGAGATGAGAACACAAAATAATTCCACCAATGTGCCAATCACAAGAAAAATGTAAATAAATTTTGGGAAACTAAAATGAAGATGGGACCTCACCTCATAGTTTCTTAAAACCATCCATGTGAGAATTAAAGGCACACAAAATGAGAACTGTCAAGGCTTGGCAAGGAGACTTACAACCATGTTAAATTGATTTTCAAATTGTTAGTGCTCATGGTGGTTCCTCGATCTCCTTCTTCCACATTTCCTCCTCTCTCTGGTGTGTCCTCGATCTCCTTCTCCTCACGTTCCCTCCTCTCTCTAGTGTGCCCTTGACCTCCTTCTCCTCATACGCAGGTTTCAAATGGAATTCCCTCCTCTCTGGCATGCCCTCCTCTCTCTAGCGTGCCCTCAATCCCCTTATCCTTGTGTGCCCTCCTCTCTGCCCTCGACCTCCTTCTCCTCATGTGTAGGTTGAAATTTTTTCTCCTTATCCTCGTGCGTAGGTTGAAATGTAATTTGTTTTGTTTGTTTGAAATGTAAGTTTTGTTATTTGTTTTTTTTTTTTTGGTATATATTTTTTTGTTTTTGTGTTTATTATATTTATATATAATATAATATATTATATATATTATAATTTATATATTATATAATATATATAAATTATAAATTATATATTATAAATTATATATAATATAATATTTAATTTATATTATATATAATATAATATATAATAAATTATAATTTATATAATATGTAATATATAAATCAATCAAATAACTCAATCATGGATAAGAAATTAAGTAAATCGACCGTGTCTAAGTAATAGTAGATCAGTTATGTCCTTCACCTTGCCAATGACTATCTTCTAGTACAGACCAATACTTGACAAGTAGGATGTCAACAAGGGGGGAATCATATGGAAAGGTCATTTTTCCACCCAACCAATGCAACCCCCTAAATTAGGTGTTACCCCCTTAGTAGGGGCTCAAGATCAATGAGGGTGTAGGATAAAACAATGAGTACTCAAACAGATCACTCACCTATATCATAATTTTTTATCCCACAAGACCTAAGCACTTATATAAATTAGTGTTTGGGTCCTAGTGCCTAGCCCACAAGACCTAAAAGTAGTGTTTAAGGCCTAATCCCTTGTGATTTTTCTTTGAATGATGTTTTGGGACAAAAACATCATCCTTTATGCACCAAACCTTAAAATTAGGCGTGTATACAACTCATGGGACAAATATTTATTATGAAGGTCTTGTATTTGGTTAAGGCCCTATGATTTTCCCATGAGCCACAAAAGCAATGTATAGGACCTAAAATCCTATTTTTGTCCCTTTACCATGTCTTGAATGAATAGACCCATCCCTAATGTGGAAATCCTAAAATGTGCACCCATATGCCACTTGTGGGTTAACGAATCCTTCCAAAGATCCTATGTCATGATTGGGGGGGGTTGTGCATAACCTAATAGCCTTAGAATTAACATATGGTTCCTAGGGAAATGGTTTTTGGCCTTGAACCATGTACTTGGAAAGAAGGCCCATCATCAATGTGATAAGCCTCAGATTTGGTCCCATATCACAATACCAAGACAAAGATGTTATCATAAGGGTATGTCATGTAGTCTAGTGTTGATGCATGGCCCATATACTTTAAATATAGTATTTAGAACCCAAGCCCCTAAATTTTATCACCAAATAATTTCTTATGTTGAGAGGCCCATCCTTGGTGAACCAAATATTAGAATATATCCCACTCTTGGGACATAATTACTTCTATAAGGGATGTTTCATTGTCCAAGTACTTCTGCATGGTCCATGTGCCTTATATGATACCTTATGAAAAGAATATGTCATGGTTTAAGGTGCTAGGCATGGCCTACAAGCCATAGAAGCATATTTTAGGGCCTAAGCCCCTTTTTTTTACCTTGAACATTTTATGGTAAAAAAACAAGTCATTAGCATCTCAAATAATTGTTTATGAGGGAGAATAGATGTGTTAAAGGTTTTCAAAATATTAGAATTGTACATGTATACCACCCTTGTGAAATTGATACCTTACGAAAGGCATGTGTCATGGTTTAAGGTGTTATGCATGGCCCAATCCATAGAATCATCGTTTAGGGCCTACACCCTTTGTTGTTTACCTTGAATGTTGTCATGGTAAAAATATAAGTCATTAGCATATCAAATAATTGTTTATGAGGAGAATAGATCCTTTTATGGTTTTCAAAACCTTAGAATTGTACATGTATACCACCATTTGGAAATTGATACCTTACAAAAGGCATGTGTCGTGGTTTAAGGTGCTATGCATGGCCTACAAGCCATAGAAGCATTGTTTAGGGCCTAAGCCCTTTTTTTTTACCTTGAATGTTGTCATGGTAAAAATACAAGTCATTAGCATCTCAAATAATTTTTTAAATATAGCATTTAGAACCCAAGCCCCTAAAATTTAGCACCAAGGAATTTCTTATGTTGAGAGGCCCATCGTTGGTGAACCAAATATTAGGCACTTGATTTTAGGTTGTTGTTACTAAAAGTAGTGGTTGTGAAACTAATGGTGTTTCGACTCAACTCATTAAACCATGCAATAGGGAAATGAAATGAAATAATTTCAACTTCGATGAAAAATAGCTATGGATAATATTTGGTCCCTTTGTAAGGGATCGTCAAGTAGTCTTGAGCTAGTAGCAAACCTCAAAAAGGTCAAAATATTTATTTCAAAATGGGCCTTTGATAAAATATGCAGAGAATATCAAGCTTTTGTTTAACCAAAGAAGGAAATAGTTGAGATCTATGCCCAATACATTGTCTCAAGTTTTGAGGAGTATGATAAGAGTATATTGAAGACTCTCAAAAATACTAATAGGAAACTAGGGTTGAAAGGGTTGAAAACTATGGGATTTGAATAAGGGATGATTAATTATTTTCTCCATAATATTGAATATGCTATATTGGCATATGTGGAGCCTTTAAATCTCCCCCCGACCTAGAGAAATTTGAGGACCATACAGGAGAAAATGGCTAAGAGGCTCAATATATTTCTAGTGTCTAAGCTAATCATGGTTGATCCTAAAATAATTAGGTCTTGGGTAGAGGTTAGAGGAAACTCTGATCTTCAACCAATTATCCTTAAAATAGAAAAGGAATGGGGAAATAATTTTATCCCTTTTAAATTAATGCCCAACGGTTAAAATATGAGGAATTTACAATTCTTGTAACTTCTAAATGAGTAATATTTGATCCCTTTGCAAGGGATCATCAAGTAGTCTTGATATAGAAGAATATTATTCATTTTCTTGATAGCATTTCCCCTTTTACTTTGTGATTCTTCATTGATGGGATATTCCATGTGTCCTCTTCTTTGGTAACATGGGAAAAACCCTCCTGTGGGAAAAAAATTCTCTTTGGTCACCTTATCCTTCTCAGTTCTCACACGGCCATGTATTCTTTAACCCCTTTTCATGACCTAACCTTGATAAATATTTATGGAATATATAACAAGTTTGTCAAAACACATCAATACTTGATAGACAAGTACTCAAAAATTGCACAAGCTTCGTCGGTTATTTGATCTTATCTTTGATTTTTTCTCCCATCTAAGATATTGACCATATTCCACTTATTGGCCACTCATTTACAGACCATTCACTTATGTGGGTATAATATGAGTAATATTTGAGACTTGAAACCCTCCCATACCATCAAGGCATGCATCTAGTGCAACCATGTCAAATTTCAATGACTACAGGAAACGTTTGAGAAAATTTCAACATTGGCCCCATTAACTTGTCACTTTACAGGGTCGACGAGAATAAGCACTTATTCCAGTAATCAACATTGGTCATGTGCCTATATCTAATTGGTCTTCTCTTTGGTCACCTTTTCCTTCTCAGTTATCACAAACCATGTCTTCTTTGACCCCTTTTCATGACCTAACCTTGATAAATGTTTATGGAATATATCACAAGTTTGTCAAAACACATTAATACTCGATAGAAAAGTACTCAAAAAATTGCACAAGCTTCGTCGGTTATTTGATCTTATATTTGATTTTTTCTCTCATCTAAGCTATTGACCATATTCCACTTATTGGACACCCAGTTACAGACCATTCACTTATGTGGGTATAATATGAGTAATATTTGAGTCTTGAAACCCTCTCATACCGTCAAGTCATGCATCTAGTGAAACCATGTCAAACTTCAATGACTACAGGAAAAATTTGAGAAAAATTCAATGTGGGCCCCATTAACTAGTCACTTTGTAGGGTCGAAGAGAATCAACACTTATTATAGTAATCAACACTGGTCATGTGTCTATATATAATTGGTCTTCTCTTTGATCACCTTTTCCTTCTTAGTTCTCACACATAAATTTCTTCTTTGACCCCATTTCATGACCTAACCTCAATAAATATTTATGGACTATATCACAAGTTTGTCAAAACAAATTAATACTCAATAGACAAGTACTCGAAAAATTTCACAAGCTTCGTCGGTTATTTGATATTATCTTTGATTTTTTCTCTCATCTAAATTATTGACCATATTCCACTTATTGGCCGCCCATTTACATACCATTCACTTATGTGGGTATAATATGAGTAGTATTTGAGTCTTGAAACCCTCCCATATCATCAAGGCATGCATCTAGTGAAATCATGTCAAATTTTAATGACTACAGAAAAAGTTTGGGAAATTTCAATGTTGGCCCCATTAACTTGTCACTTTGCAGAGTCGTCAAGAATCAACACTTATTCTATTAATAAACACCAGTCATGTGCCTATATCTAATTGGTCTTCTCTTTGGTCACTTTTTCCTTCTCAGTTTTTACATGACCATGTCTTCTTTGACCCCTTTTCATGACCTAACCTTGATAAATATTTATGGACTATATCACATTTTTTTCAAAACACATTAATACTTGATAGACAAGTACTCGAAAAATTGCACAAGCTTCATCGTTTTTTTATCTTATCTTTGATTTTTTCTCTCATCTAATATATTGACCATATTCCACTTATTGGCCACCCAGTTACAGAACATTCACTTATGTGGGTATAATATGAGTATTCTTCGAGTCTTGAAACCCTCCCATACCATCAAGGCATACATCTCAAGCAACCATGTGAAATTCCAATGACTACAGAAAACATTTGAGAAAATTTCAATGTGGGACCCATTAACTGGTCACTTTGTAGGGTCAACGAGAATCAACACTTATTCTAGTAATCAACATTGGTCATGTGTCTATATCTAATTGGTATTCTCTTTGGTCACCTTTTCCTTCTCATTTCTCACGCGGTCATGTCTTGTTTGACCGCTTTTCATGACCTAACCTCGATAAATACTTATGGACTATATCACAAGTTTTTCAAAACACATTAATACTTGATAGACAAGTACTTGAAAATTTTCACAAGCTTCATCGGTTATTTGATCTTATCTTTGATTTTTTCTCTCATCCAAGATATTGACCATATTCCACTTATTGGCCACCCAGTTACAGACCATTCTCTTATGTGGGTACAATATGAGTAATATTTGAGTCTTGAAACCCTCCCATACCGTCAAGGCATGCATCTAGTGCAACCATGTCAAATTTCAATGACTACAGGAAAAGTTTGAGAAAATTTCAACGTTGGCCCCATTAACTGGTCTCTTTGTGGGGTCGACGAGAATCAATACTTATTCTAGTAATAAACACTAGTAATGTGCCTATATATAATTGGTATTCTCTTTGGTCACCTTTTCCCTCTCATTTATCACACGGCCATGTCTTCTTTGACCCCTTTTCATGACCTAACCTCCATTACGAAAATATCTTCATTAATGAATTTCGTTGTTTTATAACAATTCATGCGCATGTGCATGAATTCATAATTACTGTCTCATTTTGTTTCAAGATTTATCTCTATTCCATCATGCCTCTTTTGATCATTGTTCGTGTTTGTATTACCAATCTAAGTATTACTATCATTAATTTAGTTTAGTTTAGTTTATAGGTTAATTTGGTTTGTAAATATTTGTTGATCAATTGTAAAACAATTGGAACTTTTCTCGAACAACCCTCCCATAAGTATTCAATTATTAATATTGATTAAAACAAAAATTAACAACATATAGCATAGGATATCAAAAAATTAAATAAACCTTAAAAACATGTAATTAACCCACATAAAAAATTATTTAAAGAGAATAATTCATATAATTTAAAATATCTAGTTACGTACCTCATCCAACGCAACATTTATATCATCCTTGTTCTGTATCTTCTTCTTGATCATCGAACTCGACATTTGTATTAGGATCCAGTTCATAAACAATGTTGAAAGTATTGATGATATCATCATCGTCATCAATGTCATTTTCAAGCATATCTTCATCAATATCATTATCAAGAACTGGTGCATTATCTCCTACACCCAGTTCATCTTCTTTGTCTTCTTCATCCGTCGAACCATATTCTTCTTTCTCTATCTCTACATCATATTCTTCTTCAATATTATCTTCTTCATCTACAGTATACTTTACTGGCCTTCCTCTTGGATCATATCTAACAACAAATGATCAAACCCTCTTACCTGGAACCTTTGAGTAAAATACTTGTTCACATTGACTTGGAAAAACATAGTGGTCATTTGCTTTTTCAAAAACCGTTGTTTTAATCATAGGAATTCCATTGGAATGTTGACTAATAATTATTTCCTCATCATGTTCATGCATTCATAACCTATACCATTTGACATCAAACAAAACTAATTTGAAGGAATTAAAGTCACACTCAATTATATCATTCAAAAACCCATAGTATCTATTTTCATATTCTCGAGTACGTGTGCCACTCCTAGAGGAAACATTAGTGACCTGGAATATTGTAGTTATCCCACTATCATAATTTTTCTTGGTTTCATCCCACTATTTGATGTGAAATTTATGACCATTGCACCACATAGCCTTGTGGTGTTTCAACTGCATTATGCCAGACATGTAAAACATGCATTGTCAATTAATAATAAACAAATTTATATAACTTGGAAAGTATAATATGAAAAAAGCACACTTATAGTCACATTAATATAATATAAAATAACTGAATAAAATGGGTGAATTTGCTTGCATTTCCATGTTTCAAACAATATGCTAAATCTATTTCCCTTTGTGTAACATCAGAATCTCCATTACGATGAGCTTCTCTAACCAATTCAGACAGTTCTTTCCATGATAAACTATCTATTAATATTATGGTAGCTTTGGGAGGTATAAACCTCTATTGTGACCTATGACAAGACTAGAATCCTCCAGAAGGAAGCAAAGAATTGAAGGAAACCCTAGACAAGTTGTCGGCTGAACAACTACATT
The DNA here is from genome assembly GCA_009831015.1 of Picea engelmannii. Taxonomy (NCBI): domain Eukaryota; kingdom Viridiplantae; phylum Streptophyta; class Pinopsida; order Pinales; family Pinaceae; genus Picea; species Picea engelmannii. The sequence continues at coordinate 170,484 of ML783541.1, read as the reverse complement.
TAAATTGAATTTATTGATGCCCGGAAGGAGAAGTCATCCCAAATTAACCTGGCCAGTCCACTATAAATATAGGGCGCCAGTTTCATTATTACACACTCTCATAATTGTAGAGCCAATTGTGTGTACTGTAGTTGGTAGTTTTGTGCGCAAGTCTCTGGGGAAAGTAGTGTGCTAGCTTCTGAGTGGGATCATCTGTTCAACTTAGTTTCTATTTTCTTTCTTGGTGCATTAGCCTCTCTTGGCTATTGATTGCTACCAGGATTCTCTTCTCATTCAAGGTCAAGGTACTCGGAGGGTGGCTTCGGCCAGTGGTTGGGTGACGAGGGTATCGTCAATGGTAAAATGAGCACAATATTCTATATTCTAATAGGTTATGGGCCCACACCCCTTAGTCAACCTAAAATGCTGGAAGGAAACATAGCCGCTAGATATTGAGCTCATTGAGGAACTGTCGCTAGGGTTACTAGCAGGAGCAGCTTCCAAAGCACTGCAGCTAGGGTTACTAGCAGTAGCAGTTGTAGAAACCCTAATTCTTAGATCCGGCACCTTGTGATGGAGCATCTTGCTCAAGGAGAAGATATTCAGATGTGCCCTAACTCAACGCACCTATTGAATTTCTCAGAAGAAAGAAATGATGAAGTTGAAGTTTTGGATCAAGGCATGACCAGTTACCAGTCAATCGAAGACATGTGTGAAACAATCAGTCTCTTACATTACTCAGCACTTACCAGGACAATTGAAGACGATATGTGGATAATCTACAGTGGAGCTTCCAGGCACATGACGGGAGATCAAGCTAGACTCTCAAATCTAAATGAGAGAAATACATCATACAAAGTGGAGCTTGGAGACAAAAGCACCTACCCTGTCGAAGGATTTGGACAAGCCTCTATCAAATTGGAATCAGGTAATCATGTTCACTTAAGCATTGTTTTATATGTACCTAGTTTAGAAAAGAATCTAGTATCAATATCATGTTTAGAATACAAAGGAAACAGAATAGCCTTCATAGATGAAAAGGTGTTATCATGGCATAAAGATTCCAGCATAGAATATGCTAGGGTTATTGGAAGATGTGAAGGGAATCTGTATAGACTACTAGAACGAAATGAATAATCCCTAGTACATGACGAAGTCAACCCTAATGAGCTTTGGCATAGAAGGTACGCTCATATCAATTATCAAGCATTACCTTTCCTCAGAAAGATGGTTTAAGGGATACCAGAATTGAAGCCTGCACATGAAGGAATTTGCAAGGGATGTGCCCTTGGGAAGAATATCAAGAAACCATTCCCAAGCAGCAACAACAGATCTAAGGAAACTCTAGATCTAATACACTCAGATGTTTGCGGTCCAATTACAGTCAGATATTTAGGAGGATCTCTCTACTACATAAAACTCATAGATGATTATTCAAGGAAGACATGGTTGTACCTACTGAAGTCAAAAGATGAAGTATTCAGCAAGTTCCAAGAATTCAAGGCAGAAATAGAAAACCTTGTGAACAAGAAGATCAAGACATTAAGAACAGATAATGGAGGAGAATACACCTCGAAGGAGTTCGTTGCATTCTGCAAATCAGCAGGGATTAGGAGGGAGCTAACTGTTCCTCATAATCCTCAACAAAATGGTGTAGTAGAAAGAAAGAACAAATCTATCGAAGAAACAGTAAAATCCTTATTGAACGATCAAGATCTATCCATGTTTCWATGGGGAGAAGTAGCAATGACGGCAATATATGTACAGAATAGAATCCCTCATCGCATATTGAAGGACATGACACCAGAAGAAGCATTCTCAGGTAAGAAACCTAACGTAGAAAACTTAAGAATATTTGGATGTCAAGTTTATTCTCATATTCCCAAAGATAAAAGAAATAAACTAAAACCCTCAAGAAAGAAGGGGATATTCATGGGATATAGTGATTCATCCAAAGCCTACAGAATATATATTCCAGAACAGCACAAGATAGAAGTAAGTAGAGACGTAACATTCAATGAAAGGATGTCCTTCAGAAAATCTATTGAAGAAACTATAGAAGAAGAAGAAATTGAAGAACCAAATGAAGAAAACAAAGAAAGCGAAATTAACGAAAAGGATCAACCTGATCATCCTATGGAGCCATGTGAGAAAATTGATCCAGATAATATACCAAAGAACAAGAAACGACCAGCTTGGCTTGAAGCCACATTATAGGACGTAGAAAGAATCAAGGTTCCAGAAGGAACATCTAGGAAGAGCAAAAGATCGAAAAGATTCTCAAGTTATGCAGCATACATGATAAAACTTCTAGATGAAGAACCTACTACATTCGAAGAAGCAGTTAAAAAGGGACAATGGAAAGAAGCTATGGCAGAAGAACATTAGTCCATTATGAAAAATGAAGTATGGGAAGTTGTACCCAGACCTAAAGAGAAATAAGTGGTGTTAGCAATATTTCTTGTAAAGGGGGCTAGAACGCTAAAGAATGGGTTAAAACCCACTTGTCCAAAGTTTGGATGATAATGCGCCCAAGGTAAGTCACGAGCAGGTCCGGGCGGTCTAGATTTGCATGCCTAGATCGACGACGCATATTGGATTCCGGACCCCCCTTGCCTTTCTACCTTTAAGCGGAGGGGGGGGGGTCCGGAATCGGGGGCGTACCTCTCCGACGGCCCAGATTAGCGCGCCTGGATCAACGGCGATGAAAGAAATTCCGGACCCCCCCCCGCCTTTCTACCTTTAAGCGGAGGGGGGGGGGTCCGGAATCAGGGATGCAGTTTTCCGACGGCCATGATCGAGGAGCCTGGATCAACGGTTCAGGCGCGGCCCCGACCTTCTCAGATACCTCGTCTTTAAGCCGTGTGGGCCCCTTTTTTCCATCATGATATCTCCCCATCTTCCTTTCCCTTGCCGCCATGTGTCACCATTCACCCCTCTCTCACGCTTTCATATGGCCTTTTCCTCGTCTCATCATCCATTTACCACCCGCCACGTATCCTGTTCCCTCCATGTCATCCTCTCACTACATTAAGCCTGTCACGTCTATTCTCACGCCGTCTCTGCTTATATCCCTTATGACTTATGCCATCCCCCCGCCGCCTCTCTCACCTCTCATCGTTCTTATTTCGTCCTTGCGGTTGTAGCCCCGCTATTCCATAGCTGTACCCCACTTCCCGCGTTGGCCTCCATACCCGTCCTTCAAGCTGCTTAGTTATTCCAGGTGGTAACGCGAGGAGTCTTGCATATCCCAAAATGCTGAGTTGGTCAGGTCGTCTTCAATCCCAAGAAGCAATTATTGAAGCGGTTGGTGGTGGTTAGACATCGTCTCCACCATAATGGGAAGTCCTGCATTGAATTAAAGGCACGTCGATTCGCCGAATAAACTGTCAGGAAATCGATCACGTCTACCATAAGTTGCATGACCGTTCAAAGATTGCAGCTCCGTGTTGTCAGAATCCATGCAGACGCAAAGCTTTCAATGCTACATCTCGATCTTGTTGTTGTTGTTAGTTTGAGTATATGAAGTCATTTTAGCCATTTTTGGTAGAAATCGATGGTAGAGCTAAGCTCCCGACTGCAAAGTTTTCATGACCATTCTGGATTCCTGGTTATGTATCTGTGTTTGAGACTTCTTGGTTTATGACAAACAGTTTCCCCTTTTTCATCTCTGTTTTCATCTTATGCTGGAGAGTTCATGATCGAATGATTCGCTTGAATTAATACAGTTATGTTATGGTAAAGGATTTATTGTTTCATTGTTGTTTCTCTGGTTTCCCGTGTTTGGAAGTAAGAAGATCTTGTTTCCAGATGCCTGCTCTCATCGTCTGTTAGAAGCTTGATGCCTATAGCAGATCCTTCCTCCCTTCTCATGAAGTCTTCCGTCTACTCACCCTTATTACAATTCACTGTTTGGAGTTTATCAAGACCTCACTCGTTTGTGCATGCCTGGCCCAGTTTCTGAGTTGAGACGACTGTTCTGAGTTTGCCTCCATTTGATCACCCCTCTCAAACAAATCGTGACATTAAACGGATGGGTGTCAGGCTCTGCTCCTACAAGCAATCTAGGAGTGACTTCTGACGCTAACATTTCTGGCGCCGTTGCCGGGGACGATGTTGAATATTTTCCCTGGGATTGAACGACAAAGATTAGACTGATTCTGAAGGTGCATCAGATATCAGAACTTGAAGATTCCTACTGTGCACCTGGCGACTCCACTGTGATGACTCCACTGGGGAAAACCTGTTCTATCAACTGTGGCTTCGAGAGGCAAACACACGAGGTCTAATCCGCACTTGCCTTTAGCTACACCAGGAGTTGACTCGGAAGCGGTGCGTAGAAAGGGAAATAGCTCTGCGAAAGAAGTTTCCATCACTGAAATAGGTAATACGCCTTCCCCTTCTGTGAGAACTCCATTGTCTTATTCTCAGCTTCCTAGTCGTCCTTCCTCTGAGGTTTCCCGTTTCCTCAATTTCGGGAGTGTTCCTGCTGAGTTTTCTCCTCATGGCCTAGCATCAGAGGGAGAGATCCTTGTCACTCCCCCTTCCCTGGAATTTGTGCCTCCACACAATCCTCAGACCTCAGAAGATTTCACTACTCCTCCTTTTATTACTACTGCTGCACAGAGAGAAATATCTACACATTCGGGTCCCATAGACCTCTCTCTGTTTTTCCCGTCATCCCCTTTGAGGACCTCTTTTCCTACGTCTCCTGTCCATACTCCTTCTCCTCCGAGTTCTCCTCTACCTACTATCCCTATGGCTGGTGCTAATCCCCCTATGAATAGAATGGATTCCATAGTTGCTGCCAGGTATGCTCCTTTAGTCCTACCCCATCCTATCAATCCTCTCCCTGCTGGAGACTACTTAAAGTACATGCCCAAGTTCAGTGGGGAGGGAGACATAACTATTGAAGAGCACTTGGCTGCTTTTTACAGTTATGCAGATAACCTCAATATTGAGAATGAAGATGTCTCGATGAGAGTCTTTGTCCAGAGTTTGGATGGTGAGGTTAGAAAGTGGTTTAGGGGACTGGCCCCTGGATCTATTGCTGGAATAGAAGCCCTAGACAATGTTTTCCTGAGGCAGTGGGGGGATAGGAAGGATTATATGTATTATATGACGGAGTTTGGGTCTCTGAAGAAGATGGAAGGAGAGTCTGTCTCAGACTTCTCCAAAAGATTCAATAAGATGTATAACAAGATTCCTGCAGAGATAAAGCCTTCAGAAGCCTCTGCTCAAATTTCATATGCCAGTGCATTTGACCCTGATTTCTGTCTCGTGTTAAGAGAAAGAAGAGCCACCTATTTAGCTCAGATGCAAGATGCGGCTATAGAAGTGGAATCCAACATATTGGCAGCTGACAGACTGAGAAACCAGGCCGACACAAACAGAAGAAAGGAAAAATCAGAAGCCTCAACTTCCGGCCCATCATTGCCCCACTCTCAGGTAAATGAGATGACCCGAGTTATGAACCTCCTTAAAGAAGAGGTGGAGAGATTGAAGGTGGAGAGGAAGAAAATGTACAAGGGCCCTCAGAACATCGAGAATAAAGGAGGTTTCAGGAGGCCAAATAATTTTTCTCCTCCAACTATACACAGAGAGAAGGAAAGAGACAGACACGACCAAAAGATTCAGGCTCCCTTCCAGAAAAATTTTGTGACTGATGAAGAAGAAGGGGAAGCAGACAAGCTGTTGTGGGGTATTCTACCCTACGGACTAATAAGCTAGGGCTCTAAACTTATACGCAGAAAATGACCCTCAAGACTTAACTTTTGACCTTCTACCCGAATCTGAAACCCCTTTTCTTCACATGCATACAAGAGAAGAATAAACCAACCTTTTTTCGGACGGCTGAAGTAGATCCTCCGTTGATTTTCTTGTCCTTTTGCTGCTGCTGCTCCTTCCACAAAGATTCCTGCAATCAAACAATACTATGCATGCATGCTACTGATCTATTATAGGGTTAGAGATAAAAACATAAATCAAATATCATAGATAAGACTCATGTATGCGGGACGGGAAAAGTATCTTTTTCATTAACTTCAATATAAATCAACTTACAATGATTTCTGAGGTCGGTCACCGTTCCACGATTCTGATCCTGGGCTCTTCCTCTTCTTTTCTGTCCTCCAAC
>ML783541.1:150058-164269 GCA_009831015.1 Picea engelmannii | reverse complement strand
AATTCATAAATGTAGTGCATCCCAATCTTGAGCAACTGACCAATCAAAAAAATTACAATTCACCAATATTAAATATTAGTTATAACCATGGTAAATATTAATAAATGATGAAAGAATAAATATTAAATGAGTATGATCATATACACACAAAAAAAAATGAAAAATTTATATTTATTACAAATATCCACAATTTAATTATCTCTCACTTTCTTCATTGTACCTTTCCCCAACAACTGCTCCCCTTCAAATTTTTTGATGGAGTTCACATGCCAAATGAAATCCACTGCATGCATAGTTTGTGTTGCTAATTTAGGAAGATATTGACTAATATACACCATGGATTCATATACCATATCCATCCACCATAGAAGCCTCAGGACATTCTCTTTGTCTAACCAAATCCTTTAATGATTTCAAGTGCCTCTCCACCATCCACATTGACCTTGTGTGTACATGTCCACACATTTGAATCTCCTCAACTTGGTGTATGAGGTAGTCTTCTTGTGCATTGGAAAATGTTGGAGGTAGCTACTTTTGAATTTCACACATTAGCCAAGGAATTTCTCTCTTCCAATACTTTATATCATCTTCATGGATATCTTTCAATGACAACCATCTACAGATCATGACACAAGAAAATAACATGTTTCAAAAAAAAAAATACATATTAAATTACAAGTAAAACACATGTCATTAAGTACAAAAAAATAATTGAAAAAACAAATTGCATATATATTGCAGCTACTTACCTCATGTATTTTCCAAGATCATATATAAATTATTTGACATTGTTGTCAAAGTCGTTTGGGAGAGATAGAGGTAGAACATATTGTAACAATAAAAACGAGTAGTTACTTGTTTCAAAACTAGACAAAACAATTAAAAATCTCAAAAATTGTATACAACCAATATATAAAAATGAATACTAAAATTATTAATTACCTTAATTAAGGTATGCCAATCATGTGTTTTTACTTCACCAAATTTACCTTTCTTTGTTAAGATATTCTTTATGTTTGAACAAAAACCTGTGGGAAATTTAATTCTTTGAATGACCTCTTTTACGCCATTGCTTTTCTACTCTATTAATAACCATGGAAGGTTATTTTGGTCTCCATCGATATTTGATCAGATCGCACTTTGCATTGCATGATTGGCTTCCTAAATGTCATTACAATTTTTGACAATTTTTTCTTTATCCCTCCTGCCATCTATGATTCGCCATAATGTTTTTGTCACATTCTTCCCGATATGCATTGTATCAAACAAATGAACTATTTTTAGCTTCTCATAGTAAGGAAACATCATGAATTGAGTGGGATAACATTTCATTCCTCGTGGAAGCCCATTATTACTACCTTCACGATGACGGCATTGATGAAGCATAAAAAACTTAGAACACTATTTATGATCAAATGCGGTAAAATAAATTCAATAATTAAAATAAAATTTCAAAACATGATTCCATTTACAATACATAAAAAAAAATGCGTACCTCGAGGATTAATTATGTCATATGCCAACTTCTATAGGCAAGGTGTCATTCTTTGTGGTTTTAGTACAGTCTCTTTTTTTCCATTGAAAAGATATTTTTCAATAGTATGATACTTATGGCTCTTAGAGAGGAAGTGTCTATACTCATGAAACACCTCCTTTCCTAAAAAATTGGACCGACGATATTTCATCTTAGGACCACAAACTAGACATGCAAATTTACCCTTTGTTTGAAGACCTGCAACAGATGGATTAATGTGAATTATTAATATACCAAAGGATTATTTAAACAACATGCATGATATATTCAATTAATTATATATTATTCAAGCATGAAATATGGAATTTTACATACCAAAAAAAAGTGTTAGTCCTGGGGCATCATGAATTGTCCATAAAAGTATTCCACGGCATTGAAATCTCTTATACCCAATTGGTTTACAGTTTTCATACATAGTGATGCCCTCCTATAAAGTTAGTAGCTCGTCGATAAGAGGCTCAATATACACATTCATGTATTTAACTTGGTACTTACCTAATTGTTTGAAATTACACAAAATTACTACCATGGTATGTATATATACGTAAATAAATAAATAAAATATATTATGCAAAAACAGAGACAAATGGAAAATTTACATTCAAAAAATTAATGTAAACAAGTACCTGGAACAATCATTGTCAACATTATGTGCTCCCTATTTATTGGAATCCTAGGAGGAATGTTATTATTGATAACAAAAATAGGTCACAGTGAGTAAACAGACTGAATCTCTCCAAATGGATTAACACCGTCAGTTTCCAATGAAAGCCTAACATTATGAGGTTCATCTGTAAATTCTACAATTTTGCAACATTTTTTGTAAATGCATAACCATCTGAAGGCATTCAAAGAACACCATCTTAAATTCTCTTTCATGCATGGTAATTCATAAATTGTGCTATGCTTTGACACCTGAAAATTCGTTGCAAACGTTTAATTATGGGAATATTTCAGAGAACCTTTCGAGGCACCATTTTTGTTACTTGATCGGTTTGATATCTACTGATACCATATACTAGGCATTTTGTTTTCGATGCATGTTGTCCATAATATATAATATGATCATCAAGACATGCATATATACTTTGATACTCCATTATAATGTATTTCATAATGGCATGTAAATCTCGATATGTGCGAGGTAAAATATTTGACAAGGGTAACAGAAATTCACCTAACAATCTAAAACATAAAAAATAGCTAGTTAGTGTAAAGAATAGTAATTGTAAATATTGCATTTTTATTTTACACATTAATTAACACTAGAAAAAAGGGGGAAAAGGAAACCTTATGTAGATGTGATGAAACATATTACATACCTTAGGATCTATGTCATGCAAATTTTTGACAAATGATTCATAATCTTTAATTTCACCAGCAGAAATGTAGTGGAGAGAATATTTTCTCTTGATGATGCAAGTCAGATATGAATCCGACCAATTTTACCCATAAGCTTGGACCAGATCCAAATCCAACTTGCCTATCCCACATTTAAGCGACCTAAATTATCTTTGGGTGCTCTAAACCTGTAAAAGGGTGCCTAGGATTGATCTGCTCAATACCTTATCGAATGGCTCCTTTTCCCATAAAATCAGTCACTATGACCAAGGGCTCAATATTGAGTCATTAATATCGCCTGTATCCTTAACTCCTCACGCTCTTCTTTTAGCTTTAGTTTCCAAGAACTAAGACCATGTCCCTTATGTCTTCCTTCAATATACAACATAGATCCATCTTCCCCCAAATCCAATGGATTGCGGAGCCACAACTAGCATGATGTTTAAACCTAATCCCAAAATCTGCAAGGGAAATATGCTCATCTGTTGTGGGGTCGACCTCCACCATTGATCTATTGATCTATTGGGATCAATGATCATGTTCAATTTTGTAATGTGAAGTATTCCCCCCGTTAATCTACCTTTGGACTTCCACAATCGTTCCCATCTGTTGATATGTCTTCAACATGATCTGACGATCATGACATAATCATTTGTTGACCCTACTGTCCTCCTCTGCAACTCTCAGATCTAACGGTTGCTACCCTTTGATTATCAATTTACTCCTTTCTCTCGATCAGACGGTTATCAACCACTGGTGTGATGATCTAACGGTTAATGTGCCTTCCTCTTTGATCATGAAACCTTTCATCTCCATCATTATGTAGTATTATCGATCCTTCTCATGATCAATTATCATTGGAATAACCATTCTTGAATTCAAATGCGGTACAGGATTGCACCATGTCTCCTTTCCATATTTCTCCTTCTCATCCCTGCAACACAAACCCTATACCTACAATTTCACAGTCTTAATTATATGCATAGACTTAACCTTCTTCCTCATAGAGGTAATCAATACACAAATAAAAAGATCTGAATACAAAGGCTTTTCAGTGATACTCAAACATAGTATTTTCCTTTCATTCATATACATATGATTACACACAATTACACAGGCTCGCAGGCCCTCCATTGTCTGGATTAAATCAACAGACTGCAATCATCATTCTATTTGTCTAATTAAAACTCATTGGACATACCTATCCCTGGCCTAATTAGCATTCTATTAGCCATCTTCGATGTCTGGCCCTAATGTTCTATGTCTTTCCATCCCCCTCCTAGATGTATGGCCTAATTGACATTCAATTGGCCACCTATTTTTCCTCTAAGGCTTAAAATAATATACATAGAGATTATGAATTGTTTCTGGTTCAGATCTAATAAATCCTCAACAAACTCCTAAGGATCCTCTCTGATCCACTTTCCACTCAACCAAATCCCTATTCTAGGATCTACTAATCCCTAATATCCTCATGAGATCTTCACAATCCCAATATCTCTCATGTTCACACATATTCGAGAACATTTACAATAAAACCTCACACATATTCCTCACTCAACCCACTCAAACATACATAATTTAATATTAAGAAACAAATTCCTTAGAAAACATAATACCCCCTAGGTCAACCAAATGTACAATGTTTTTTGGAGCAGGATGCTCCTGCATCAGACTCACAAGGTTTAAAATATTCATGATCTCATGATCATGTGTTTCACATGCTAACGAAACCCTCCAAGGTCCCAAACTTTGTACTAAAGCCTTCCACTTTCACTATTTGCTTCTCTATTTTGTTGTTACCTTTTTTTTGCTTGCACTTATCCTAGCTTCCACATTTTATGTTGCAATACCCCACTGGCTTTGCTTTCACAATCTGGTATTGTCACTTGCTTGTTGTTGTTGATTTTATTCCTTACTATTTTCTTCTTCTTCTGAGATATCTTCCTCGTCAACTCCATTATCATCTCAATTTCTATGTCCATCTTATCCTATGGCGAGTACATACTCTGCCATTGGTTGATACCTTATCTTTTATGAATTATATTGTTGTTGTTGTCAACTAATTATTGCATCATGTACTAAATTATATCTTTGGGATTCTTTCTTTGATTTCATTCTTTTGTGTCACCTCTAATTGACACATTTTTTTTCTCCTTTACTTGTATCAGGTCTGCATATTCTCTACATATTCTCTGCAATCTTCATCTTTAGTCAGCCATCTTTCCAGAAAATGTAAATCTTCCCCAATATTCATCACTTGAGGACTACCTTCTTCCCTAGGAAATAGTCTACATGATACTCCCATGTCATGTCCATCTTCTACGGGTATGCCTGCAACTTTCAAATCAAAAATAAAATTAAAATTTACCTCCTTTTATTTATATGCAATAATAATTTCTCTTGCATTGCTAGGCATAAGTGAATATGTCCTTTCATTGTATGTACTTTCTCCTTTTTTTTTATTCAGGTCCTATCAACATTTTCTCTAGCAACTCTATCTCTTCATTCCACCTAGTAATCATTTCATCATAATGCTTCTCTTCAATTTTATGTTGGCTATCTCCATGAGCCAATTCTTCTTTACCTACAACCACAAATCCTTCTAATTTTTTTTCAGTTCCTTATCATCCAAATGTGCATGTGTTCTCCCTTGGTTTTCTTTGTGAGACAACATAGTGTCATTCTCCATCAGAATGCAATTCTGATTTTTCCCTTTCAAAATGTCTTTGTTCATTTCTTTTTATTCCTCCATCTTCATGATAGCTTCAAGTGATTTTCTATCACCTACTTTACCTTTAAACATACACAAATTATCAGTTTTAAAAACATTAATTCCTTCAGCCTCTCTTGATTCCATTGTCATCATATCCTCATCATGTTTATCTAAACTCTCCAAAGAGCTCACAAGACTATCAACTAGTCTCCTCTCCACATCATCCTCTCCAAGTATGTCTTCCTTCTTTGGTTCACAATAGTGAAATACTTCCTCTATCACCAATGGCATGTATCTAAACTCAACTCCTATGAGTTTATCCTTCTGCATGAAATAATTCATCTTCTCCTTCAATTCCTGCAATATTTTCCAAAGATTCTCCTCATATAACTGCATTACTGGCAAGTCAACTTTCTTCTTCATACTCCATCCATGTTTCTAGTTCTCTTGCATATCTTCCTCTTGTAGTATCTTCACCATATAACTAAGTTTACCTTTTATCTTAGTCATCTCTCTGTCAAACTCTTCTTCACTCATCTTCTCTATTCCCTTTACCTTGGCACATTTCCCTCTACTATGTATTTCCTCTAAACCTCTACAATGACCTTCAGTGATCATGTCTTCCCCTCCTTTGTGACCTTCATCTATTCACATGTGTATTTCCTCTAAGCCTTCTCTTGAAAATCCTCCATAGTTGTCTTCATACCAATTCAAGATTCCCTCTAATCTTTACCTCTTGGTACCTAATTGGTTCTCTGTCTCTGGAACCACCTTTTGAGAAACTCCTTTGCTCCTCTTGGGATTTTGTTGCACTCCACTTCTTATGAGAACATTCATCTTTGTCCTCCTTGTCCAAATTTCAGTTGGATACTCAAGGTTCATTTCCACTTCTTTCTTCAAGAACACAATTTTTCTTCTATCACAGCATCCTAGTTGTCTACTGCTATCAACCTTTAGTTTGTTTTAACCTGCAACAACTTAAAAAAAAAGTAAGAATAAAATCATATCATATCAGCCTTCAATATCTCTGCATGATCTTGTCCCACCATTCATCTGCACTTGGATGGACTATTATTTATTTTCCTCTGCCTTATTCTATCAGATTTCCCTAAATCTGAATTACTCTATGTAGAATATATTTGACCTACTTATGCATTCTCCTATGCATATTGTATTCTTGTCATATTTCCACCCTGAACTCCACCTTCACATTTTGTCTTTTTAATTTTGCAATTCTGCAATTTCCTATCAAAGATCATCCCTTCTCTCTAATACCAACTCATGCAAGTTAGATATGAATCCGACCAATTTTACCCATAATCTTGGACCAAATCCAAATCCAAATCACCTATCCCATAGTTAAGCGACCTGAATTATATTGGGGTGTTATAAACCCGTAAAAGGGTGCCTAGGATCGATATTCTCAATACCTTATCGAATGGATCCTTTTCCCATAAAATAAATCACCGTGACCGAGGGATTAATACCGAGGTTCTAATATTACCCGTATCCTTAACTCCTCCCGCTCTCATTTTAGCTCTCGTGTTCAAGCACTATGACCATATCCCTTACATCTTCCTTCAGTATACGATGTAGATTCGTCTTCCCCCAAATCCGATGGATACAATGGATTGCAGAGCCACAACTAGCACGATGTTTAAACCCAATCTTGAATTCCACAATGGAAATATTCTCGTCTATTGCAGGGTCGAAGTCCACAGTTGTTTTGTTGATATATCAAGATCAATCATCCTGTTGGATTGTGGAATGTGAATTAGCCCCCTCATTAATATTCCTTAGGAATTCCTCAATCATTCTTGTCCGTTGATTTGTCTTCAGCATGATCTGAAGGTCACGACTTAATCAGTCGTTGACATAAATTTCCTCCTCTGTAACTCTCAGATCTGATGGTTGCTACTCATTGATTTTCGATTTACTCCTTTCTCTCGATCAGATGGTTATCAACCACTGGTGGGGTGATCTAACAGTTTTTGTTCCTTCCTATGTGATCAAAAAACCTTTGGTATCCACCATTTTGTAGGATTATCGATCCTTATCATGATCAATGATCACTGGAATAACCAGTCTCAACTTTACAAAGGGTACGAGATTGCACCAGGTCTCCTTTCCATAGTTCTCCTTCTTGTCCCTGCAACACAAACCCTATACTTGCAATTATACAGTCTCAACTATATGCACAGACTTAACCTTCTTCCTCATAGAGGTAATCAATACATAGATAAACAGATATGAATACAAAGGCTTTTCAGTGATACTCAAACAAAGTATTTTCATTTCATTCATATACATATGATTACACACAATTACACGGGCTCGTAGGCCCTCCTTTGTCTAGATTAAATCAACAGACTGCAATCCTCATTCTATTGGCTTGATTAACATTTGTTGGCCATACCTATCCCTAGCCTAATTATCATTCGGATATACTAATCCCTAAGATCCTCATGAGATCTTCACAAGCCTAATATCTCTCATGTTCTCACATATTCAAGAAAATTTACAATAAAACCTCACACACATATTCCTCACTCAACCCACTCAAACATACATAATTGCCTATTAATAAACAAATTCCTTAGCAAACATAAGACCCCCTAGATAAATCAAATGTACAATGATTTTTGGAGCAGGATGCTCCTGTATCACTTGACCCTTTATAAAGTCATTTATTTTCCTTTTCAATCAAAGGTTCATCATAAATACCATCACTATTGTCCCCATAATCCTCATCTGGATGACCAAATAAGTCTTGGATCATTTGATTTGTCCCATCATCTTGAACTTTGTTATTATTGTCATTTACTTCCATGAGATCATTAACTTGTTCTTCATTATATGCTTCATGTTCCTCATCTTGTACAACATAATTTATGCTACTACTTGGTTCTTTCTGCAAAAAGTTAGGGGGCAACTCTAACTTTATAATTACAAAAAATCATGCAAAATTAGTGCATGTATAAAATAGTATAAAAGTTTGAGAATACAATAAATATTAAAATAGATAATGAATAGATATATTGCTAATTACCATGGGATGATATTCATTTGATCCCCTGTCCATGTGCACATATTTTCTACAATTGTTTTTAGTTGTTTTTATTAAAAATCTTTCGCGATTTCTAGTACAACAAATTTTGCAAGGGCAATAACATTTACCGTCACCCTTTTCACCCTCTTTAATTTTTTTCCCGCCTCTAATGTTTTATGACATTCTTCCCCACAGACATATACTCATGATTATCTTATTAAATTGAGTGGTGTATAATAGAATATCTATTATATTTTTCTATTATAACATATGAAAAAAAAACTACTTTTTGTTCACCAAGAAGACCTTATACCCTTTTTGAACTGTCGTTGTTATAGCAAACTTGTCACAAAATCCATAAAATGCAACATATTTATAGATTTTATAATGTCACAATTCTGACAACAGTTGACCAAGCCAATGTTGACTTTGTCAAATAGTGGGTGACCGTTAGGGGGGGAGGACAATGTGAAAAGTACATCTTATGTGCGACGATATCGAGTAGGATGGAGAAAAAAACTTAAAATTTCCTCTATTTTTCAACGGTAAGGCCAATTTTGCCCATAACGTCGCAAGTAGATCGTCACAATTTTTCCAATATGTAATAGTGTGTGTTCAATTGAGCAGATATCTTGGCTTTTAACATATGTCTCCACATGAAAAAAAATCCAGGTATGAGGAAGCCATGTTTTTATATGTCAGCCTACCTGATTGATGCCAAATGTTCCTCTATACAATTTATTGATCTACGGTGGAATTAGGACTAGGACCAACCCCCTATACATGTGTATTTTTTCTGAATTATGGAACATAAATTAAAAAAGATATTTTTATGATATATGTAACTACTTTCTCGCCCCCCTTTATACCGTAATTTATGATTTCCCAAGGCACATAATATCTATTGAATCTAGGACTCGAATGAAATGGGAAGCAGACTAGTATCTACGAAAATACTACTCTTATATCAAGGTGTATGGTTCCACTGGGGCCCCACATATTTTTCCTTACTTTGTCCCAAACCATCTCCTAATGAGATAAATTGCTTATCAAACCATGAGAACAGGGGTCACCTCTCTTCTCATGAGCAGTAGCAAAAAACTAAAGCCTTTGTTTCCCATCCACATAGG
This sequence comes from Picea engelmannii, assembly GCA_009831015.1. Lineage (NCBI taxonomy): Eukaryota > Viridiplantae > Streptophyta > Pinopsida > Pinales > Pinaceae > Picea > Picea engelmannii. The sequence goes on along the minus strand of ML783541.1, from coordinate 154,499 downwards.
AAATTACACCATGTCTAATGGCCCCCATGCCATAAAAGAAGTTGAAGACCTACAATATGTATGCCTATGCCTTGGAGATCCAAAATTTCATGACCCACATGAACTTGCAAATGGTCACATCATATTTGTAGGTCTCGCCCATCCTAACATACATGTGGTTGATTTTGAGGAAGATAGGCTCAAAGGAGTTCTTTTCTATGAAGAAGTTTTACAAAAACTACTCAATGATGTTTCCAAAAAAGAGTTGGAATATAAGAAATAAGCAATGAATAAGATCACACTGGAATAGTTTCAAATACTATTGCAAGAAGAGAAGGATAAATTGAACACCAAAGAATGAGAAAAGATCAAAAGAGCATAAGAGTGGGAGAAAAAGAGACTACAAGGTGAGGAAGAGTATCAAAGAAAACAATTTGAAGAAGAAAGAATAAGAAGGCAAATTGATGTCAAAGCTGAGTAGGAGTCCCTTCAATAGAAGAAGGCTAAAGAAGAGGAAAACTTATTGGTTGATGAATTATAAGAGAGAACACTACTTGATGAGGTAGAGGCCAAACGATTAGTTGCAGATGCTAAGGAAAAAAGAAAAGAGGAGTTATTGAAACAACAAAAAATCACAATAATTGAGAAAGATCCTAGGTATCCCATCAACTCCTAATTTGGGCACGATGAACATTTCACCCCCGGAATACACTCCCCTCAATACCATCCCAGGTGATTCTGCTTACTCTTCACAAATTTTGAGTTTTGAAGGCATTGTAGTGGCCATTGGAGATTACTACTATGATGACATAACTAAGATCATTGAGAAGAGATCCAACAAATGGAAAAGGGGAGAATCCACCAAGACCAGATCATCTACAGGGAGAGTTGTAGAGTGGAAAGCTAGGCCTAACCCATAAGAGAATGTTGTTCAAGCATCTTCTTCCCTTCATGCCTTTGCATGATTGAATGCATTTTTGTTCTTGATGTGACTGGCACCTTAGGCACAACCCAAAACAGAGTCATAGAACTGGAGTCAAAATTGAAGATTGTGAAGGAAAAACTCACTTAAGGGTTCAAAAATTCCACAAGGGTGACGGAAACTCTCAACACAAAAAATTTGAACAAAGAATTGCAAATGAAAAATGATGAGATGAATGTAGAATTTGAGAGAAGGGAACGGACCAAATAGGACACCCATGCCAGATAATTCGAATGTATGAAACTGAAATTTGGATATGAGATGGAACATCTAAAAGGGGAGCATGTTTCCAAGATTTAGGTATAATTAACTCAATCTAAGGGGCTCATGGAGAAACAAAATTTTCAGATCCTGAGGTTAGTACAAGAAAATAAAAAACTTGAAAAATATCTAGAAGAGAGAAAGATATCAATTCTTGAAGTAGAAATTGTTAAAGCCAAGGCATTGGAGCTAAATGAGAAACTCAAATTCGAGTAGAAATAATTCATATGGATGCTCATTGATATGCAGGATGACCGATATGATCAATTAAAGTTGTAGGATAGAATAACTGAAATTCAAGGACAATATCAAGAGGAAAAGAATGATTTTGATCAAATTCACAAATGGAAAGAATTGTATGAATCCCAACCCCCTGTTACACCTCAAAATTACTCACTCCAATAATGACCTATTGTCATCGTCATCAGTGTTGCAAGAATTTCATTTTGGTCGCAAGTGTCGAAAACATCATACTGCCATCTTTCTTATGTTGTGTCTCTAATGACATCAAAAGGACACTTGAGACACCCTCAAAGACTGTTTTAAGAAGGAGAAATCATCTGGTGAAGAGTACAAATATTTTTCCATGGAAAGAACCACTTAAAAATCAATTTTGAAGGCCAGCACTCCCCTACCCACTATCAGGGAGTGTCAGCGCTCCCTACCCCTCTTTGGGGGAGCATTCCATCACCCTGTGCACCCTTCTCGGGGAGCGTTGGGGTTTTTTAAGGAAATTTTGGGCAGTGCTCTCCTACACACTGTCAGGGAGTGCCAGTGATTTGTACCCTCTTTTGGGGGAGCGTTGCAATGCTCTGTGACCCATTTTGAGGGAGCGTTGGCCCTTTTTGAGCAAATTTTGGACTTTTGAGGAAAATTAGGGGAAAATCCCCCTCATCTATGGAGTTAGTTGGATTTGAATGTGAGTTCAAGGCTCAATATTAGGGAAGATCCACAACTTAAGGAGAATAATCCTTAACCTATTCCAAGAATATATTAAGTGGTTAGGCCTCTTCAATCCTATATAAGGAGGCCTCCTCATGGTAAAAAGGGGAGACATTGAAGGCATCAAAATTATGATCTCATAAGGGAGATTTATCATTGAAGAATCATCATTTTGTGTGGATTATTTGAGCAAACGGTTGGACAAGCAGAGCTTGGCGAAGTTGTTGCATCTGCATCATGGTTGTAACATTTTTTCTTTGTTTTCATTAATAGACATATGTGCTTGGCATGTTTCTTTCAAGGTTGTGTTTATTCTACATGAACTTGTCTCTATTAGATAGATCTGGTTTCAAGATAATCTTAGTAGAATAGGAAGCTTGTTCTGTCTTTGTTTGTTTTGTAGGACTTATCAAGGAGCTTGGGGATCAAAGATCAACTCGGACTGTGCGAGAATGAACATCGTTAAAAAGGTACTCCTTTCTTCCTCTTCTCTATGTTGGCAAATATTGAACAAGCAGCAAATGCGTGCTGATAGTTGTTGTCATTGATGGCAAATTTGCAGACAGCGAATGGTTGTTGTCATTGATTGGTTTGTATCAGACTGATTGCAACAAGATCGTTGAATCAAAAATGAATCTGGACCGTATTTTACAACCCTTGTCGGAGAGAGGATCTGAGCCATCAGATCGAAAGCAGACACCCGTCAGCCGTCAGAACTGCAGAAGCTGCGAGGGATATAAGCGTGGCAGCGATCAGGCGCCACCGGGAGAAGCTCGACAGGAGCCCGTATCGGAGTATCGGGGATCGGGACTTTGTAATGCCAAAATCTCTTGACATCAAGAACTCTGAAATCGCGAAATGTGATTTCGCGATTTAATCGCAGCCGTTGAATCCAGAATGAACTGAACCATAGATCCTAGCCCTGGTCAGAGTTTTGAGGATCGGGACTTTGAAATGTCAAGAACACACTGCAACAGAAACTCCGAAATCACAAAACGCGATATTGCGATTCAATCGCAACCGTTGAGTCAAGATCGCACCAGGACCGTTGATCACAGCTCGCATCGAAGTTTCGGGGATCGCGATTTGGAAGTGACAAGAACTTCAAACATTAGAAATGTCGAAATCGCGATATGCGATATGACGATTTAATCATAGCCGTTAAATCAAGCAGTGATCCGGACCGTTGATTTTATCTATATCGGAGTTTCGGGGATCGCGATATCAAGGAGACAAGAACACAATGCAACAGAAATGTCGAAATCGCGATATGCGATATTGCGACACAATCGTAGCCATTGAGTCAAGATCACACCTGGACCGTTGATCTAACTCTGTGTTGGAGTTTCGTGAATCGTGACTCCAAAAGGAAAAGAAACAAGTGCAACAAGGATTCCGATTTCGCGATGAGAGAACTCTCGATTCATTCTGAATCGTCAAATCTGATTATGATATGGATCGTTGATTTGACCGATTTATGGAATTTTGTGTATCGAGATTTATAAGTGAAAAGAACATTGAACATGAGGAATGTCGAAACCCGATTGAAAGGAAAGAATAATAAATGTCATCCAACGGTGCGGATAAACCTTGATTGTGATCGGAGGGCTACCATTCTTTCTTGCATTTAACTCCTCTGTTACGATTATGTTAAGTGAAACGGACTCATGATAGTAATAGAGTTAATGGTTTAGTTACAGGGACAGTTGTCGTGGTTCTTGCCGAAGGAGATGGGAAGTTGAATCGTCTGTTCGAGTGCATAAAGGAAGTTGAAACACACGGTGTTTGGTTGGTCGTTCTGAAGGAAAAATGAGTAAACAGTAAGAAAAATAAAATGAGAAGAGGCATAGCAAGAAATGGAGCAAATGCGCAGAGCGAGATGACAGACAGAACAGAAGCAGAGTAGAATGACAGAAAAGGTGATGCAGAGCAGACATGCTAAACAAACAAAAGAAGAAAAGAATTGCAGAACAGTTTGTTGAAGATCAGATACAGAGAAAGATTGGTAAGATTTGATTTATCCGAGTAATTGTCTGTGTATTCATTATTTATTATATCTAGGGAGGTAGGGAGGTGCTCGGGAGGACTGTTTTCCTCAGAGATTCAAGTGGAAGCTTGAACACAGGAAGTTGTTGCTTCCATCTGGTTGTAGCCAGAGAAACCAGGGTGGCAGGGTGGTGCTAGGGAGAACAAGTGTTCTCTGTTATACAGGTTGGAGCCTGTGTAACTGGAAGTTGGTGCTTCCATCCAGTTGGTGCTGGAACATTCAGGAAGTTG
>ML783541.1:49995-106492 GCA_009831015.1 Picea engelmannii | reverse complement strand
ACAGATTTTCACGAGGAAACCCATAAAGGGAGAAAACCTCTTCTTCTTCGAAATGATAGGCAGTCTTTTTCTGTTCTGTACATCATTTACAATTGAGAACCAACTCAATGTGAGGCTGCTACCTCTATTTTACAAGCTGCAACATGCTTGAGAGCTCCAACTCTCTGGTTTCTCTAGCACCCACTAGAAGGAAGCACCAACTCCCTGAATATTCCAGCACCAACTGGATGGAAGCACCAACTTCATGAATGTTCCAGACCAACTGGATGGAAGCACCAACTTCCATTTACACAGGCTCCAACCTGTATAACAGAGAGCACTTGTTCTCCCTAGCACCACCCTGCCACCCTAGTTTCTCTGGATACAACCAGATGGAAGCTACAACTTCCTGTGTTCAAGCTCCCAGTTGAACCTCTGAGGACAACAGTCCTCCCGAGCACCTCCCAACCACCCTTAAATATGAAATAATGAATACACAGACAACTTATGCAGATAAATCACTTCTTACCATTTTTACTCTGTTCTGTAAATCTGATCTTCAACAAATTGTTCTGCAATTCTTCTCTTCCTCAACAGGTCATCTCTGCATCACATTCTACTGTCATCCTATTCTTCTTCTTATGCTCTGTCTGTTATTCTACTTTGTCTCTCTTTTACATTTCATTCCATTCTGTATGTCTATTGAAATTTCATGCTTAGCTACTTCTTCTTTCACCTTTCTTACTGTTTCATACTTTTTCCATCCAGAATGGCCAACCCAATTCAGTCTCGCTCATTTTCTTTTATACACGCTTCCTTGACGATTCCACTTCCCCTTCCAAAAGGTAATACAAGGACATTTGTCTTTGCAACTGAAACGCTAACCAATTTGTCATTATCAGTCTGTTTCTCTTAATGGATTCATAACTGAAGCGTTAATGTGTGAGGAAGAACAGCATCCCTCCGATCACTTTCAAACCTTATCCGCACCGTTCGATAATCTTTATAATTATTTCCTTTTAAATTGGGTTTCGGTGTTTCGGACTTTACGCTATCGAGAGTCACTATCCTCTCGAATCCCCGATTTCCGATGAGCCCTTTTCTCCACGCGCTGGCCCTTCGGGTCCACATGACCATTACTGTATGACCACAATCTTACCCCATCGGGGCTAGGGGGTTTGCGATGCCTCAATGCATACAACCACGGGATTCCTGATCATCCAAATACCGATGCTCCGTTACGCTGACAGCTGGCCTCCACTATGCCTTCATCCTCCTGCTCTGTTGTGTTGATAGCTGGCCCCCACTCATCGGGGTTTCACGGATCGCAATTCTGACTTGCACAAAACTCTTGTCAATGGGATCCCCGATTTCCCAATGAACAAAATGCCGACGGCGCCTTGATCTTTGACACATGTCCCTCAGATGGATGGTCCCGATCCCTCCGGGATTTCGATACTTTCGATGTCAAGTGACTTTGTCATTTCAAAGTCCCAATCGTCGATGCCTCTGCTGACGTCACACGTGGTTTGACACGTGTTAGATCCTGCCACGTGTCACTCTGATTTGTGACTTACATGTGCCTGAAGTGTTGAATCTTCCTGACACCTGTCATTCCCTGGTTGTGCCACGTGTCCCTAGCTGAAGTGGTCTGTTGTCGTGAGTTGGATCAATGGTCTAGATCACATGTTGATCTGACGGTTCAGGTTCAGTCGGGATTTCTTTCATCGCGATTTCGCAATTCATGTTGCAATCCTTACCATATCCTGATTCACGAAACTCCAATATGGTATAAGATCAATGGTCCAGGTCTGAGTTTGACTTGACGGCTATGATTGAAGCGCAATATCGCATGTCGCAATTTCAACATTTCTAATGTTCCAAGTTCTTGTCACTTCCAAATTGCGATCCCTGAAACTCCAATGAGAGGTCAGATCAACGGTCCTGATCATTTATGGATCTGACGGTCTAGATTCAATCGCGATTTCACATATCGCGAAATCAGGGTTTTCGTTGCATTGTGTTCTTTGCATATTGAAATCCCGATCCCCGAAACTCCGACACAACCTGGATTCTACGGTTCAGATTCATTCTGGATTCAACGGCTGCGATTAAATCGTGAAATTGCATTTCGTGATTTCAGGGTTCTTGATATTAAGTGGATTGGACATTTCAAAGTCTCGATTCCCGATTTTCGATGAAGGAAATCAACGGTCCAGATCTCATTCTTTCTTTAACGCCTGCGATCAAATCGCGAAATCGCATATCGCGATTTTGGGGTTTTTGTTGTAATTGTTCACGAGACTCGTGAAACTCCGATTCCCGATTCTCCGATGAAGCCTCTCCTCTTGTTCATGGGAACTTATCCTCCATGCAACTTCCGCAGATTCGACGACTGTCGGCAACTCTGCACCAAATCTAGCGGCTCTCGCTACGTGCACTCACTGCTTTCGATCATTCACCTCTCTGAACTTGTCTTCTATTTTGCCTGTCATCTTCAATGTTGTACTTGCCATCAATGACAAGCTTATGCTTCATGTTCACCGAATTTGCCAACACCCAATAGATAAGTACTTCATAGATCCATTGTGTTATCACATGAAGTTTTCATGGGTCATATGAAGTTATTGTTAATACCTGAGTCTACACCTCTGTCGAGTTTCTCTCTTTTAGCATGTTTTCCTATAAAAAAATTCTCTTCTGGTTGTTAAAATCAGGTTGGTCAAGTATGTTGTATGCGCAGGGAAAAACTATGAGAAAAATGCAGCGTTCAGAGCAGTCCTTTTCGGGTTCGAAATACAAGCAGGAAAATGGGTTCAATTTTTAGCCATAAGATTTGAGCAAGAGAAAGATCAGCCATCATATCAAGAAAATATTAAGTCACGACCGTTAGATCTCATTGGAGAGAGATCGATCGTGGGAAGGCATTGTGGGAATCGGGGAGAAAATTAAATTTTTTTCAAGTTGTGAGCCCAAAATCACTCAAATTCATTGATCTTGAATAAAGGGACACATGTCAAGCGATCTCGTACTCCGAGAGGAAGCAAGCCGAAGCTAAGTGAGTAAAGGACTCCCGAATGCCCGAGGCTCGAAGTTCATCTGGACCATCCATCAATGAGGACACGCGGCACTAGATCTCTCACTTCGGAGACTTGGCACTTTGGAAGGTTTGCAGAGTGAAGCACTAGATCTAGAATTACTTGATTTCCCGAAGTAAATATCGATCGTCAAAATCAAGAGGCCACGTGTCGGAAGATATAACACTTAAAAAAATGATACTTCGGAGGATTGTGCGAGAAAGAAGAAGAAAACTCTCAAATCCCGAACTCCTGAAGTGAATCTCAGTCGTCCAAAACAGGAGGACACGTGGAGGTAGATATTTCACTTCGGAGATATGACACTCTGGAGGATTGTAAGAACTATGCATTGAAAAGGCCCGAAGCCCGAACTCCCAAAGTAATTGTGGAGCGTTGATCTCAAATCAAAAAGAATTTTTGATCTTTGCAGTAGGTAAGAAAGGAATATCTCCCAAAGTGTCAAAGACACATGGAACACATCCATCAGTATCTATGATAGCACATATCGATGGCCACACTTCCTTGCAAGGACGAAACATGCTCAAACAATAAAATTATAGAGAGGTCCCACAATCGAAACCATGGTATAGCGAAAGAGGTATGTGGAAGTTGTTGGTGAATTGAGAGGGTTGGAGAGGTGTGGATCCAAACCTCCCTTAGAAGCTTCCAAAATCACATCATTATATAGGTCCCAATCTGAGAGAAGCGTGTGGCAACAAAATAGGTGTTAAGCCTCATCCTAATCCCAAGGAGAAATCAGTAAATGAAATAAGGACTAGTGGTTGAAAAATCAACTACCCCCTTAAATAGAAGCATGGGGGGTCTGGTCGAGGAGACAAAAAATTGTCAGCCCGAAGTACCACATAGGTAAGTTTCTCCTGCACACCCATACTAATCAGATTTTTCTTCTAACAGAAAGAAATGGACAGAAAAGAAAAGACATACGGCACTAGAAAAGAGGCGCCCAAGCAACAAGGCATGTCTATTGTTTTGACTATAAATACATCAGATGTGTTAGCACTATAGGTCACCTTTGGATTGCATCGAATTTAATCCCAGTACCCATCATATTTTTATGTCACAGGTTGGTTTTTAAACAGGTCAAATGGGTGCAGACTTGAGATGATATCATTTTAACTAAGAAAAATGGACTAGCATGCATAAGAAATTGAGGTCTGGAATCAACTTCAATCAGTAAGTTGGAGTAAGGGTGAGTAGAGGGAATACTTTGGTGAGGAGAGTGTATAGATCTGTCACAGACATCAGGTCTTCCAGCAGCCCAAAGTTGAAAAACTTAAACACAATATCTTCTTGAATTCAAATCTCAAAGAAACTCAAAGGAATTATAACAACACTATGATCAAACATTCATCATAATACAATCACAATAATTCATGTGAATCAATGACTCATGAATTCTTTTAGTATTAGGGGGAAACAAGAGGGAGCAAGAAAGTTGACTATTATTAAACAAGAAATCTCATACTACAACACATAACTAGAGAACCAGAAGCTTCATTTAAAACTTTACAATACGGGAGATTTTCTCTACCATCGACCATAACAAAATATCAAAACTGAGTATTTATACTCATAACAACTTGCCATCACCAAGAGTGTGACTTGGCTACTACAATCAAAGCCTTGTGTTTTTGTCTCTTCTTCTATTCTACACATGCATTCTTATGTCAAATGCGATCTCAGACCAGTATGGTCTTTGCAAGAGAATTCGTTGACAGGGGAACTTTAGGCTGACAGTGTGCCTCCACAGCCAGTTCTTCCATGCTTTCCATTTATGCGGTGAAACGAGGTTTCAACCACCTTCCCCACTTCCATTAACTACTTTCATTAGGATTGGGACAGATTCTGACATCCATGAATATTCCCGGCGATCCTCACGATTTATTCCAGTCAATCTTGGTGCCTCGAAACCAAGCAGATCTTGTCCTGAGACCATCATGGGTGCTTTCGACCCTTAGCGCATCCCCCTCCATCATTCCATACAACCTCGGGATCCTTTGTGAAATTTTAGGATTTCACATTTCAAGAGTTTTCACTCCATTCAATCTCAAAAATATCGATGCTCAATCTTGTGAAATGGCCTATCCGGATCATCAATCAAACTCGCTTTGAATTTGATGGCCAGGATCGGTTCCTCGAACAACTTCAGTCGCTCGTCGCTTAATGGGCACTTACTTTTATTTATGGTCATGCTTTCCATATAACCCTGGGCTATGATCGTGGGCCTAATTCCCAAGTGCTTCGCGATTTCACGTTTTGTGAGTTCGCACTATGTTCCATGTTGAAATCTCTGAGTCGTGAAATCACGATCGCTCGGATCGGGTGACACGCATCCCTTTGCATCGGACGGCCCAGATGGATATTGGAATTTTGGGACCTCGAGCCATTGGGATTTCAAGACTCAGGCTATCAGGACCTCTCTCACTTTAGCTTTCCCAAGATGACTTCCTTCGTGTTCGGATCTGGTGCCACGCGTCCTGCTGGATCGGATGGATCTTGTTGATTTAGGATCTTGGGCGTTCAGATCTCTCAAAAATACTTCAACAATGTTTCAAACTCCTGATTCCTATAATTATTATTTGTCATTAATCTTTGAACTTTGAATTTCCTCGATAAACCGAACTTGATTGCTTGCTTGATTCGGGCCCATAACAAACCATTTTAAGTGTTACACTTGTGCTTATGGTTGCGGCCTTTGTAAATGAATACTTGGATGAATGACTGAGGGATCAAGAAGGCAAAAGGATCAATGACAGAGACAAAGAGAGAGAAGTGATCGACATCAGAGAAAACATAAAGGCTTAGGGCCTGTTGGCACAGGGGTAGACCCAGGGTTCAATGATACAACGGCGCACCAACAAAACCCTAACTACCAACCCTTTCAAAAACACCTGCAAAGCAGATGAAGTTTCACCCGAGGTAGAGGCAGGGGTGGTTGCAGGACTCTAGTTTCGGTAACCTTAGCTGGGACACATATATGTGATTCTAATCACTTAACAGATCACTCAGCAGTTATATTTATCAATATTTAGTTCTTAGTTACATCGCAGTTAAACCCTAATTATAGCACAGTGCAACATTCAACCAGATCTAGCATCTAACAGCACTTAGCATGACGGAACAGATCAGATATTAATAGATTCAGCACTAATCACTTGTATATAGGTCAGATCTAACATCCATCTATGCATATTATTAATCACATAGCATCGACAGATCATTCATCTATATTAAAGCACTAAGCACATTAGCATATAAGCACATCAACACATTGCACAAAGCAGAGCAACACAGCATGTACGTGGTTCACTCCCACCCTAGGGCTAAGTCCACCAACTCTTTGTCTTCTTTATTAGCTTCTTCAATAGGTTACATGCACAGAGCCTCAAAACCCTACTTCGCGTAGGATAGGAGATCTGCGCAGCTCACTAGATCCTCCTTTCCCGAGTAGATCTAAGAATGCATCCATCCACCGCCTCTTACAATGACTTGCACTTAGCTCTACAAGTCTCACATAGTATGCAAAAAGAACTTACAACTCTTTATCACACAGATACAAATCTAGCACTCAGTCATTCATTTCTCTATATCTTTACTACATTGCCTAGCATCTATTTATACATACCAAATAGGCCTAAGCATGGGTGAACCCATGGGCTGACATTCCCATACCCGTTAAATAATCCCAAATCCCAAAAAGGGCCCTAAAAGGGGCCTATATCCTGTGATATTCACATTGAATTGCACTTTGCCTTCGACGGCCTGTTGAAGTCCCAAAATTAGGTCAAACATGACCAAGAATCCTCAAAACTTGGTCAAGGGCCAACAGGCCCCCAACACTCACCTGTGACTCATCTCAACTCACTCTGATCTGACTAGTCTTGCTTCAAAATCCTTGAGCTTGGATCAAGTTGCTTCGACTTGTTGTTGTGCTATGGCCTCATGTTCAGTGAACTCTTATATGACTACTTTGTTGATAGGTCCTTCGAGGTGTTGTTCAGCTGCAGTGACAACTTGTTCTAGTTCTGCTCCTCGACCTTCGATTTCTGTGAACAGTTGGTAAGCCTCAGCCTGTACAGGTTGGAGCCTCTTAGTTACTTCCATAACTCTACTCTGATAGTATGGACCTACTACTGGGAAGTGCACTTCTCTTGGTATCGCTTCATTCTTTCCACGGCTGACAGGGGCTTCAACTGTGCCTGTATTGTCTCTGCTTGATACTTCGCTTCCTGGAGTTGTGACTCCAGTGCCTTCAATTCTAGATACTCAGTGAGTTGTTCATACATTTGGGCACTACGATCACTCAGTTTCTTACATTTCAGGGCAATGAATTTTATTGTTTCAACTGTGCTTCGAGCATTTTCTTCCCTTTGGTTCCTTACATACTGTGAGGTGTCAGGTATAGTGCGGAGCTCTAAATCTGTTATTCGTTGTTGTAGTTGCTAGACAGCTTCTGCGAGTTGCTCTACTTGATGCATGAATCAGTCTTCAGCCTGTAGCTCTAATCCTGTCATAGAGTGGAGGGCTCTATTTACTACTTCTTTTACTTCGAGCTACTCTGCGAGCAAATGTTCTTTCTCTTATTGCACCTGTGCTTTCTTCACTTCAAACTTGGCCTAGAGAGCAACCTTCTCCTATTCTACAATTCTGAATTGTTCTATAATGTCACCTTGTACTTGCTTCAAGGTTTGGATAGCTTGTTCTACTTCTTCTTGTGCTCGATGAAGATGATCTTCGATCGCATCAGCTAATCGACGGAGTTGGGCTAGCTCATCCCCCAACTCTGGTTCTTCTAATGACAGGGGCGTAGTGGACATTGTGCATCTAGATTGAAGGTCCTGTTGTACCCCTCAGAACTCGACCTTAATTCTGTCATACATTTCCTCATGCTTAGCTTCTTGTTTCTTTGTGATTTCCAGTGAAGCATCATTGAGGGAACAGTCTTCATCTTGGTCACGGTGGCTCTCGATTTCTTCCAAGAAGAAGGTTTAGGGGGAGAAACCTTCCTCCTCTTCAGGGGATCAGTCTCGTCTCTCGATGGTGTTACTTCACCTACCTTCTATTCATCTCCTGTACCATTTATGTTTTCTACTTTGTCATCACCCCCTCGGTTAAGTGATACTGAAGCAGTCTTTCCTGAGGCACTGCTTAATTCTTGTACTTCTTCAGTCTTCTTCATTTTACTGGGTCTAGATGTATCATGTGCAGTTTCTGGGCTGTCAGGTTCAGACAATCTCTGCAAGGTCTGCTAGAATAAGGAGGTATGTCGACCAGTCCTTAGTGATCTCCTCAAGATCCTCTTCCGTGAGCTTGTAATATGACTACAGTTGCTCCTTATGTTCATCGTATTACGCAGTAAGGTATATGAAGTGTCGATCTACACAGAAATTCATCAGAGGTCAGAATCTATGTAAGGTGTTCAGATTCATACGAGGTTCTGCTTCTATGGATCTCTTCAGTTGAAGGTAGTAGGTGTGAAAAACAGTGTTCAACTGCCATTGTTTGTTCATATTTCTCGAGTACCATAGTGAGGCAAACTTCACAGCAAGTGGTTCGAATGGTTAAATATATGAGAAGGTCACACCCTTCAACGTATCCCAGGCAACAAAGGCGATAAGGATCAGGAGCCAGCTGAAATGGAACCCGTAGCCCTGATCCTGGGCTTCGCGACAGTCTAGCTCCAGCTGATTCACCAGATACTTCACCCAGTTCATCTACAAACCTTCTACGCACTTCCACACGAGGTCAACAACAAATCCTGTGACCTACATAGGTCTGTTCTTCCTTACTAAATTTCCTACAATTAACTAACATGTGAGGCACACTGCTCCATTCTAGATGGAGGCTATCTTGTAGCCTCGCGTTCCCTTTTCGACATCGCCATATGTATCCTTGATTTTCTATGCTAGTGCACGATCTATGGATTTTCCTGGATAGAACTCTTGTGGATCGGGTCCTTGCATAATCAATCCCATGATCCTATGGATCAACGTCGAGTTGACTATGATACGGCGGTCTAGCCATAATTATCCATCATGGTAACATGAAAGTAATAACTTGACCTAGGCATTGACTTCCTGGTGTCATCTGAAGTGTGTGATATTCATGACATTTAACAGAGTGGAATGTGTGAATTTCATTGTCCACGGCTGAGGTATTATATTTGAGCTCTTCCCCTTTGTCTTGTTCAGGTACTTATACAGGCCAAGCATACTATAATTTTTGCGATCTCTGAGGTTGAAGTCACTGAACTTCAACACTGTGATCTTATCCTGCTATGCGTGAACTATGTATATCCCCTTTGGGAGGTACGCAGTAACCATGGTGTACTCAAATTCTCTTGGCACACTATCTAGACTCACTGCCCCAGCCAAAGGTGGGATGTAATCCAGCAATATGGCAAGATCGGCTTTGCATTGTCTAGGTCATCTATGTGTTTGGTTCTCTTTTCTATTGATGGTCAGGATGATCTGGCTCCATGAGCAGTCAATAGAGAGGCTTGCAATCCTCTCATCAATGACGCTTGAATACTTGTAGACATGTCTCTTCCAGACATTACCCTTTCAGTCATTAGGTCAATAAGAACTTCTTCGACAATTTTCTCTACAGCACTAATCTCTTCTGACATGCACACTCGTGGTTGAATGTCTTGGGTTCTAAGAGTAACTATTCGATAAAATGGGATAGATGGCACTAATGTGGTGATCACTGTGTGAAATCAACTATGTTGTGAACTCTTATAGTCATGATTGGAAAAAGTGTTCTCGTTTCGTGGAACGATAGGATAAATAGATAACTTGGCAACATATCTCTTGCAATGGGCAAGAAGCCTTCATTAAATCAGTTTTGTATGTTGTGGCACGGTCCCAATGGTCTGGTGGTGAACTTTCTCACCATAAATTCATTTCTACTCGTTCGGGCCAATGGTCAAACGGTTATACTGTCTCTAACGGCTATATTGCTTCACCATGGAGAAGTGCCATGTGACGTTGTTCTGATATTCCGGCGAAGCTCCAATTTTGCAAATTTTCCTTCTACGAAATTCCCTCAGGAACCTTCTATAACTTTTCAATATTAGCTCTCTTCTTACTTAGATTTCTAGCCTTCTTTCCAGTGAGCTTCGTCTCGGTATTCCTTTTTCCATTCTGATTCTTATCTTCTTTCGGTAGAGTAACTTCGCGTTGTTGAGGTTCCTTCCTAGAAATCAAGGGTAATACTTCATATGTATCTGGAATAGGTACTTCAGTATTTTGTGGGTCTTCTAGTGTTCTTCCAACTTCGACATCAAAATATCTGGTTGGAAATAGCTTCGCCTGGTTCTCGTGTTCTTCAATCAAATGTGCAATCCTCCTAGTCATGAAATATTTTAACTCTTGCTTCTTCTGCTCTAGGATTTCTTCTTCTTTTCTTCTGGCCTAATCTTTTTCAATCCAAGGTTTTCCTAATAACATAGCAAATGGAGAAATGTTCTCAATAAATTTAAAAACTTAAAAGTCTTCCTTTGTCGAAGTTCCATGAGAACTCATAGATATCCTGGTAAGTCATCCACATAGGGTTATCATCTTTCCTCTGAATAATCCTATTCCTCCCAATGAAGGAATCATAGCAAGATTTCCTAGAATTTGTCAAGTTCTGTCGGTCATGATATTCACCTGTGTTTCCTCATCCAGAACACAGTCAATTTCGAAGTCTCCTATTCTTGCTTCAATGTACTCTTTTTCTTTAAAAATCTCTGATAAGCTGACATGTCGGTGGTCATTTAGGGTTCCTTGCATCTATAGTAATACTTCCTTGGATCCTTTCTAGGGTTATGACATAATCTCAGTTTATGGATCTTCCTTAGGGTTTTCTTGGTTCATATTCATTCTTTCAACTTTAGCAATCATTCTAGGAAAATCCAATACTTCATGATCCAGAGCTTTGCAATAGAGGAAACTAGGTCTTCTACTAGGGAATTCCTTAGCCAGATGTCCCGGTCTTCTGCAACTATAAAAAAGGGTTAATCCTCTCTTTATTTTAAATGATCCTCAACCTCTCCTATGTTGTGCACTAGGATCATGGTAGCTAACCTACAAAATATTCTTTCTAGGGTCCTGCATCCATTTGTTAGTCCAACCATTCTTTCTATGCATAGGTATAACATATCTTTCATTATTCTTATTAGATTTATTTTCTTCTATCAGTGCCCTAGTTTTCAATCTAGGACAAATCTTATCAAACATACCTAGATCCATACTTTAGAAACAAAAATTTCCACTAATCTTATCTTCATCATAGCACAAAGATTCCAGATCTTAAAATTTTCACTATTGTTACCTTTATCAGAGCACAAAGCATTCAGATCTTACCTCTTTTCTTCATATCGGACTTCTTCATATCCTAATTATAGCATAGTCCAGTATTCAACCAGATCTAACATCTAACAGCACTTAGCATGACAGAACAGATCATATCTTTACATATTCAGCACTAAGCACCTGTATATAAGTCAGATCTAACATCCATCCATATTATTAAGCACATAGCATCGACATATCATTCATCTATATTAAATAACTAAGCACATCAACACATTGCATAAAGAAGAGAAACACAGCATGTACGTGGTTCACCCTCACCCTGGGGCTATGTCCACCAACTCTTCATCTTCTTTATTAGCTTCTTCAATAGGTTACATGCACAGAGCCTCAAAACCCTACTCTACATATTACAGGAGATCTATGCAGCTCGCTAGATCCTCCTTCCCTGAGTAGATCTAAGCATGCAGCCTTCCAAAGCCTCTTACAATGACTTGCACTTAGCTCTGCAAGTCTCACATAGTATGCACAAAGAACTTACAACTCTTGATCACATAGATCCAACTCTAGCACTTAGCCATTTGTTTCTCTATATCCTCACTACATCACCTAGCATCTATTTATACATACAAAATAATCCTAAGCATGGGTGAACCCATGGTCCGACATTCCTATACCCGTTACATAATCCCAAATCCCAAAAAGGGCCCTAAAAGGGGTCGAGATCCCATGATCTCTGCTTTGTCTTGTGCTCCACCTTCAACAACCCATCGAAGTCCTAAAATCTGGTCAAACATGACCAAGAATCCTCAAAACTTGGTCAAGGGCCAACAGGGTCGACACCTCTCAGGCAGGCAAAAGAAGAAAACTATAAGATGAAAGGAAAAAAACTTATGATTGGGTCTGCAAAAGGAGGAGAGACAGGAAAAATTACAGATTTAGGCAAAAGCCCCAAATTCACAAAACTCTGACAAGTTTATGTGATAACATTTGGCTCCACAGGGGATGGCATGCTCCCTGCAAGATACCAAGAACAAGTAGTTCCAGTGCCTTAGCTTTGGTATATTGAGTCTCCTATTAAAAACAAAATAAACATAAAACAGGAACGGTATTTACAATGGTGGGATGTCGACTGCGGCTTTAAACAAAAAAAAAATTCAGGAAGTGCCCATTTACAGGGCCACTAAAAACTTTGTGACCCTCCAAATTCTGCAACATGTATGTATTATTTGAAAGTGTCTCAAAAATTTTGAAGGGTCCAATCCAAAGGGCTTCAAATTTACCATGCTTTCCCTTGTCATGTCTGGGTTCATCCCATTTGATTACTAGATCCCCCAGCTGGAAATCATACTTATTGTTTTTCCTGTCAAAGGCCTTCTTGAATTTTTGTTAATGGTCATGCACTTTGTCCATCACCTGCTCTCTAGTCTGTTGGACTTTTACCAGCTGATGAATTCTCCTAATCATATCATCAGGTTCTCCATGGCAGTCTTGGAAGAATTTTTCCATTGGCAGGGAAAGTTGAGAAGGAAAAACTGCTTCAGTCCCATATACAAGTTGGAAAGGAGAGATGCCCAAGGACCTCTTTGTTGTCACTCTATCATCCCACAGAGCAAATTTGATCTTTAAATCCCATGTGTTATTGTTGTCCTCTAGCATTCTTTTGATGATCTTTATCAAGATTTTGTTAGAGGACTCTACTAACCCATTACCTTGGGGATAGTAGGGGGTAGATTGAATCAATGCAATTTTGAACTGCTCACAAAACTTGATCAATGGTTTAGCCTTGAAGGATGCAGCATTATTAGTGACGATTTTGTTTAGACAACCAAACCTTGTCATAATATCTTCAAGAAAACCAATGATCACCTTGCGGGAGGCACTCCTTGTGGGGATAGCCTCTATCCATTTGGTGAAATAGTTTGTTGCAGTTAAGATCCACCTGTGTTCACCACTTGAAGGAGGGTGAATCTCCCTAATAAATTCCAAGCCCCACTGCTAAAAAGGTCCTGAAGCTACTATAGGCTTCAATGGCAGAGACTTGAGTTGCTACTTCCCAGAGAATTTATGGAATTTGATGCAAGCCCTGATCATTGCATAGACATCAGTGAATAAAGTAGGCCAGTATCACCCGACCTTGAGAATTTTATAGGTTGTGGTTCTCCAGAAATGTTGTCCCCCACACAGGTTGTCATGAAAATCAAATATAATCTTTTGGGCCTCTTGTGGGTCCAAACATCTCAGAATCACTCCTAGAGGGTCTTTCTGATCCAAGACCTGGTCAATAAGGCGATATCTAACATATTTTAGGTTTAAATCTCTTGCCTTGATTTTTCCCATACCATCAGGGGGATTTAACTCTTGCAGGAAATATATAATGTCTTTGTACCAGGCATATTCTGTGAATGGAGGACTGTCTTGAGGGATTTTATCAGACACTTTAGCCTGTTGATTTTCTGAGCAAGTGTTGCTAAAGTTAACCCCTAAAGCTTTACAATTAGATTCAGCCAACAGCTTGGCTAAACCTTGGCCTTTAACTAGTTTGGTGGGTTTTATTTCTAGATCGAATTCAAGGATTTTGGTAATCCACTTTCTCCTTCTCCCGTCTATGTCAGGTTGAATGAGAATTTCCTTCACAAAAGCTGAAGGAACATATGCAATGATATTCGAATGAAAAACATAGAATCTGAAAGCTTTAAGAGATTTCACCAATGCATAGGCCTCCTTCTCCATGATGTCATATCTGACCTCTGCATCTCTTAGTGCTCTGCTGAAAAAAGAAATAGGTTGCTCCATCCCTCCATGATTCTTTTGTAATAAAATAGTGACCACTGTACCAAATGAAGAAAAGGAAAAAAATCAGAAAATCCTTGGAATAATCAGGATTGATTAGCACAGGTGCTTCAGTCAGTGCCTTCTTGATTTGGTTGAAGGATTCTACTCGACATTCCATTTTACTGTGTTCCCTTTCCTGAGCATGGTTGTGATATGCTTCACCAATTCAGAAAAATTTGAAACAAACCTTCTCAGAAAATTGATTTTTCCTGGGAAGGAGTGAACTTCTTTCTTGGATCTGGGAAGTGATAAGGCTTGAATAGATTTTACCTTGCTTGAATCAATCCTGACCCCCTCAGCTGATACAATGTGTCCCAACAATTTTCCTTCTTGCATGGCAAATAAAGACTTCTTGGGATTTAGGGAGAGAACAAACCTTCTACATTTTGAGAAGACCTTTCTCAGATGTTGGAAATGTTCTTTATCAGATTTGGAGAATATTGTTATGTCATCCAGATGGATGACCACAAATTTTTCTCTTTCTCCAATGAAGGCGAGGTCCATGGCTCATTGGAAGGTTGCTCCTGCGTTCATCAATCCAAAGGGAATTTTGGCATACATGAATGTGCCCCAAGGAGTGGTGAAGGTTGTATTTTCTCTGTCTTCAGGCAGGATAGAGATCTGATTGTATCTAGAAAATCCATCAATCATGGAGATCTTGGATGCGCCTGTCACCCTCTACAATATGTGTTCCATCTTTGGAAAAGGGTAATTTTCCTTCTTAGAGATTATGTTCAGATTCCTAAAATCAACATAGAGTCTAATTTCTCTACTCTTTTTCCTTACTGGAACCAAGTTGGCCACCCATTTAGAATATCTCAAAGGGATAATGATTTGGGCGTTTAGCAGCTTATTTACCTCCCTTTCCATAATAGGCAGCAGCATAGGATTTATTTGTCTTAATTTCTTCCTAAATGGTTTGGCCTCCTCTTTCAATGGGATCTTATGCTCAATGATGGTTGTGTCATATGTTCTAAGTTCTTCATAGGTCCAGGAAAACATATCAACAAATTCTTTTAATAGCTCAGTATATTTGTCTCTCTTCTCCCTTGACAGGTTTCTTGACAACTTGACAAACTTTGGATCCTTCTTTGTACCAATATTCCATTCAGCTACATCATCACCCTTAGTTGTGCCTTTAAATTTTACTACCACATCGTTCCCATCACAATATTTATAAAGGAACTAGTCCTTTTGGAATGTGATTGTTAGACATTTGAACAATATGGTGATTAGCAATTTTATTTAAAAATACATCAGCGTGAGGGTCACCTTCGGAATCATGATCCTGATCAATGTGTAACGCAGAGAACTCATCAACAGACTCAAGAAATTTTATGATCTCAAGATCATCCTCGAACACCTTCCAATGCTTGATATTGTCAGGTACAGAGGGCCTATATCTTACCTCAACATCATACATGAGCTTAGGTGGCAGTGGGATTTTGAGATGGCGCATTGAGACAGCCAAATAATCAGCCATAGTATTCTCCTCTCTTGGAATAAATGAAATGTTGAAAGCTAAGAAGAAATTATCAATTAGGTCCCACGCCTCATTTCTGTAAGTCTTAAGCCTAGGGTGCTTGGCTTGATAAATATTTTTTACCTGCTAAACAATTAGTTCAGCATCTCCAAATACTTCTAGCTCTTCAATCCCCATGTCTTTCGCAACCCTTAAACCCAAAACAAGAACCTCATACTCTGGCACATTGTTGGTAGCTTCAAATTCTATTTTATAGGACAAAGGTATAGCCTCTTGACAAGGTGACACAAAAACCACTCCAGCACTAGCCCCTTCCTTAGAAGAGGCTCTGTCAAAGAACATCTTCCTCACAGAAGTAGTTTGGGGAGGTATTTCACGAAAACAAATGGGTTTATTTTGTTAAAATAATGTAACTACAAAGTGTATTCTTATTATTATTTGATATATTATTCATTGGATCAATCCCCATTGCGGATTGATCATGTCGGTTATTATAAAGGACCAAATCCCCTTTTGCGGATTGGTCAAAATATAATTGTAATAGGTAGAATAAGAAGTCGGCCCCAGAAAATATTAAAGGGGCGTTGAATTATAATAAAGGTGGTTATAACCATCCAGTTGGAGAATTCAGCCCTACCAGTGAAGAGACACTTCACATGTGCTAGTATAATATAAATAAGGAGGCTAGCACCTCACTTAGACACAACTCACTTACTCATTGAGAGACAAGTTTTGGAACTGCAGTTAGAGAAGAAGGAGAGAGAGAGAGAGGCGCATATTTGGGAGAGGATCTTTTGTATTATCTTGAGTTATCTCTTGGCATTGTATTGGCTATCTATAATAAGGAAGTTTTGTTGGGTTTCTTCCCCTAGAGGGTTTCCCAGGATAAATGTCGTGTCTCTTGTTATTGTGTATTTCTCAATGATCTTGTGTTATGCTATTGTTATCTATTGAAATGCAAAGAACTATAATAATGGCTTAAACATTAACATGGTATCATAGTCAAGATGAAGAGAGCATCTTTCACAAGAGAAAAGTGAAAAATGTCATTGTTGTCGTACATGAAAATTAGGGCTTTTGTTGGAAAGGTATTTCAGCCCTAAAACCACCTAGAAAAGTGTGCCCTCCCCCAAGGATCATTTTGGCACCTTCAACACACATTTTTAGTAGCTAGATCTCTCGAAAAGTGAAACCCTAGTTTCACAAAGTACCAGAAGCACCAGTCTATAAATATGCAGATCAAGTTTGAGGGGTAAAAGTTGGATTTTCGAAATTCTGACTACACCAGCATACTCACCTCAGCTCGGCGCATCTATTCCCTGGATCAGAATTTCAAAATTTGAAGTTTGAAAAATTAGGGTTTCCTCATAAAACCCTAAGTTGCAGTTGCAGTTGTAGTCTCAGAACCAATTGCAGTTGCAGCCGTACTACCAGTTGCAATCACCCTTGAAGTTTTTAAAGAGTTGGTAATGATTATCGCTACTGCCAGATGGTGCCACCACCTACAAATGCTATCAGAGGTATGTACCCACATATGTTTAAATAGTTAAACTTTAAAGAGTATTTGCAGGAGAAGGGATCTCTTGCCATAGATCCAGAAGGATCTCAAGATCCAACACATTCAAAAGAATGAAGCAACCCAGGTGTGATTATTAAGATATGCATTATTATTTTGATGAGTGTTTCATGTTGTCGCTATGACCATCATTCTAACCTTTTCTGAGTCAAGGTATTAGATGGATTAAAAGTTGATATCATGGAGATTATCCTCTAACCCAACCTTCTGTCAAGATAGTGTATTGTCTTAGTACAGAAGACAGGTTGAAGAAATCACTCGTCACTCGAGTGAAGGAGACCTGGAAGAAAAGAAAGCACTCATTCTTGAGGACAAGGCTCTAGGTTTGATTAATCAAGTTGATAAGATTCAAAGGTACACATGAAAAGTTGATGACTATAGTTGAGATAGCAGTCTTTGAAAAGTATTATACTTGATAGCATGTGAGCATATAGAGGTAAATTTTTTTCCTGATACAACTAACACCTCCTCTAGGAGAAACCTTGTGTGTTAGTTCCAGGTTGCCATGGAATAATGATTGGTCACAACACTATGAGAGTGTTGACCTCATTTCATATTGTATTCCTTAACTTTAATTTTTGCTTCAGATAAATTATAAGTGATAGCTCTAAAGGAGCTACTGTGATGATTGTTCGTGTTATTGCTTTATATTATCAGAAGGATACTATTCTTGCTTTCTGTTTTGTTGACCTTGCTCCAGGTCACATGTAATAACACTGAGGAAGCTATAGTGAAGGTTTCATAAGGCAACGTGCTAAAGGAGAGACCATAAATGAGGCAATCATCATTGGAAAAGAAGAAGGTGGCTTGCATAAGCTAAAGGGTCACTCAGAAGCTTCCATGACCCATGCCATTGAAGAATCCATGTGAACTTTGGCATAGAAGATTAGCTCACATAAACTACAAGGTGCTACCATACATATGCAAAGCGGTCACAGGTTTACCAGAACTCAAAGGTGACCATGAAGGCATATGCAATGGATGTGCACAAGGAAGAACATCAAGAACCCATTTCCAAAGAAAGACAGCAAGGCAAAAGGATTCCTAGAGCTCATTCATTCAGATGTGTGTGGCCCAATGCCATTGTCCTCCATTAGTGGGAATTCAAAGCCTTAATAGAGAATCTTTCTGAGAGAAATATCAAGATACTCAGGTCAGATAATGGAGGAGAATACACCTCAAAAGAGTTCATGAACTTCTGCAAAGATGTTGGGATCAAGAGGGAACTCACTACTCCCTATAATCCCCAACAAAACGGTGTAGTTGAACATAAGAACAGAACCATAATGGAAGTTGTGAAGACTATGATCCATGATCAAGATCTTCCTATATGTGTAGAACTGATTGTCCCATAGTTCACTTGGGCTCAAGACACCGGAAGAGATGTTCACTGGAAAGAAGCCAGAGGTAAGCCATCTCAAAATATTTAGCTTTCTAGTGCTTATTCATATACCTAAAGAAAAGAGAAACAAGTTGGACCCTTCAGGAAAGAAGGGAATATTTGTGGCATAATGTGAGGTCTCCAAGGCCTTCAGAATCTATATACCAGGTCACCATCACATTGAGATCAGAAGGGATGCGACCTTTGATGAAGATGCAGCACTCAAGAAATCTAAACTATGCCAACTTGAAGAAGTATATGAAGAGGAATCTGTAATCCCCAGTACTGCAATGAGGGAGGTTCCCAGAGCTACAGAACCAGTGAGGGAAGTCATAACTTCCCCTAATGATGAACTTCTAGAAGACCATGATATAGTAGAAGTGAAAGAACCTCCTCAGATGACGACCCTCCATAAAATTAAGCCAGCTTGGGCTAGAGAGTTTATTCAAGATGGAGAGAAGTATGGTGTTCCCCAAGGAACTACGAGACAGTTGAAAATACCAAAGCCATTCTCCAGTTATACGGCTTTGATGTGTGATCTCCTAGAAGAGGAACCTACCTACTTTGAAGAAGCCATTCAGAGGAAAGAATAGGAAGATGCCATGACAGAGGAATACCAATCCATAATGAAGAATGAAGTATGGGAAATATTTCCCAGACTGAAGAATAAAGATGTGGTATCCTCCAGATGGCTCTTCAAAATAAAACATGTTGTTGATGGAATTATTGAGAAGTATAAAGAAATATTTGTCACTCATGGCTTTTCCCAGAAGGAAGGCATTGACTATGAAAAGACATTCGCTCCTATGGCCAGATACACTTCGATCAGAACCATCATAGTTCTTGCAGCTAAGATGAAGTGGAAGCTGCACCAGATGGACGTAAATACATCTTTCCTAAATGTTTTCATCAAAGAGGAAGTGTATATAGAGAAACCTCGAGGATTTGAGGTTGAAAACGGGAAGTCTCATGTCTACAGATTGAAGAAAGCCTTATACAGATTGAAGCAAGATCCTAGAGCTTGGTATGGTCGTATAGACAGTTTCTTGATGAGCTTAGGCTTTACCAAGAGTAAAGCAGACTCTAACCTCTACTTCAATATCATGAACGATGAGCCAGTAATCTTACTGCTATATGTGGATAACTTATTCTTAAATGGAGAAGAAAATCTCATCACTGAATGTAAAAAGAGACTTGCCTCAGAATTTGAAATGAAAGACCTTGGCCTAATGCATTATTTCTTAGGTCTTGAGATATGGAAAAGTCTTGAGAGGATATTCCTAAACCAAGGGAAGTATACGGTCGAAATCCTAAAGAGATTTGACATGTTGGAGTGCAATCCCATAAATACACCCATGGAAGCGAAGTTGAAGCTGTTGGTCGATACTTCGTCAGATTTGATTGATGCCACACTGTACAGACAGATTATTGGATCCCTAATGTACCTGATGAACACCAGACCAGACATTTTTTTTTCCGTGAACACCTTGAGTTAGTTTCTGGTAGAACCCAGACATGTTCACCCAGTGGCTGCAAAACATGTGATGAGGTACCTTAAAGGTACAATAGATTGTGGTCTCAGCTATGATAGAGATCATGATTTCACATTGAGTGGATATACTGATGCAAATTGGGGAGGAAGTGTTTCTGACAGGAAAAGCACTTCAGGATGTTGTTTCAGTTTGGGATCAGCGATGATCTCATGGCAGAGTAGGAAGCAATCTAGCATTGATCTCAGCACAGTGGAAGCAGAATACATTGTTGCATGTTCTGCCAGCTGCGAAGCTATATGGATTCAAAAGTTGTTGACCAGCCTATTTGACTTAGAGATGAGAGTAACCTTGATTCTATGTGACAACTAGAGCTGCATAAAGATGACAGAGAATCATGTATTCCATGATAGGTCGAAGCACATAGAGATCTGTTATCATTACATCCATGACATGGTGCAGAGAGGATCCTTAAAGCTCCAGTACATTAGCATGGATGAACAGGTTGTTGATGTGTTGACCAAGCCACTATCTTGTATAAAGTTTGAGTACTTTTGAGATAAGCTTGGTATAGTCCGAAAGGACCCTCCTCGAAAGGGGGAGTAGATGTTGAGATGAGACATCTCTTGCTTCTGACTTGATAGTTGTGACATAAATCTAGTCTAGTATCTTGCTTCCATCTTGAGTGTTGTGACATAAATTAAGACGATGAGATGAGACTAGTACTGTGCTTCCAGCCTAATAGTTGTGGCGTAAATCCAGTCTAGTATCTTTCTTCCAGCTTGAGTGTTGTGACGTAAAGCAAGACGATGAGAGGAGACTAGTACTGTGCTTCCAGCTAGATAGTTGTGACGAAAAGAAAGTCTAGTATCTTGCTTCCAGCTTGAGTGTTGTGACATAAAGCAAGACGATGAGATGAGACTAGTATTGTGCTTCCAACCTGATAGTTGTGACGTAAATCCAGTCTAGTATCTTGCTTCTAGCCTGAGTGTTGTGACGTAAAACAAGACATTGAGATGAGACGAGTATTGAGATTCCAGCTTGATAGCTGTGACGTAAATCCAGTCATGTATTATGATGAGCCAACCTCGTGCTATGATGATGATGATGATGATGTATCAGTTTTTATACTAATACATAGTGATGCAGATGATGATGGCATTCCTTTGAGAATGACAATGTTGCCGATGAAGAAAACTTTCGATGATTTATAGATACGTCAGTCAGTGTTCCAAGATGATATTGATGATGTTGTCCTCTCACCCACTTGATGTTGTTGATGATAAAGGCCTCTCTCTCTCGCATGATGTTGCTGAAGAATACCCTTCTTGTTAATGGGGAGTGTTAAAATAATGTAACTGCAAAGTGTATTCTTATTATTATTTGATATAATTATTCATTGGATCAATCCCCATTTTGTATTGATCATGTCGGTTATTATAAAGGACCAAATCCCCTTTTGTGGATTGGTCAAAAGATAATTGTAATAGGCATAATAAGAAGTCGGACCCAGAAAATATTAAAGGGGCGTTGAATTATAATAAAGGTGGTTATAACCACCCAGTTGGAGAAGTCGGCCCTGAAAGTGAAGAGACACTTCACACATGCCAATCTAATATAAATAAGGAGGCTAGTGCCTCACTTAGACACAACTCACTTTCTCATTGAGAGACAAGTTTCGGAACTGCAGTTAGAAAAGAAGGAGAGAGAGTGGCGCATATTTGGGAGAGGATATTCTATATTAGCTTGAGTTATCTCTTGGCATTGTATTGGCTATCTATAATAAGGAAGTTTTGCTATGTTTTCTTCCCCTAGAGGGTTTCCCAGGATAAATGTTGTGTCTCTTGTGATTGTGTATTTCTCAGTGATCTTGTGTTATGCTATCGTTATCTATTGAAATGCAAATAACTATAATAATGGCTTAAACATTAATAGCTTTCTAATTTCAAGAGGAGCTTCAGAAGCATCTGCGAGCTACAATATGTTGGATCCTAAGTCAATGTTAGCAAAAATGGGATGGTTTATGGGTTTGTCTTCATCACTGATGATGTACGCAAGTTGTGCTTCCCTGTAAATTCTCCTCTGTTCACCCCCGAACACAGGAATGGTGGCGTATGAAAGGCCCATATGCAAGCTTGCCCCCAGTCTCTTTCTCCAATATCTAGATAGGAGCATTCTGAACTTAGGGGGAACATCATCCACTATGATATCCATTACTATGATCTTCATCGGCGGTTGGAATAGGGACACAGTCAGGTCTTTGATAACCCCAAGGAACTTCACCTTCCTGGAATCAAAAGAATATAGGTCATGGTAGGTTTTTGTGACTTCCAACCCGAGTTCTTCCATGACAACCATAGGCATAAGATTATGGGATGATCCTGAATCCATTAAGAATTTATGCAGAACCTTATCATGGATGTTCAATGAAGTGTAGAAGGGAGGGGAGGAATCATCTTTATCTTCTACTAAAGGTCCTAATATGGCAGTTGGATTTTCATCTTGCAAATTGACTGAGTATGTGGGATGAGACGTAGGTTCAGACTGCAATAGTTTAGAGAGGATCCTTTTGAAATATTCATGCTTGACCAGTTCCGAAAGGGGTACAGTGATTCTAAGTTTTTGGATTTCATGGTCAAAATTGAAAAAGGGAGAGGGATTCAAAATCTCTTTCACTTCTGGGACGAGACCTTTGACCATTGGTGAGGGTTTTTGTACCTCCATTTCTTTGCTACTATCCGCCACATTTTTGGTGAGCTTCTCTTCTCTGGTGGGTTGGTCAGGAACATCAAGCTTTCCTTATTTATTCTTATACCTGAGGTTATACCTATTTGGGTTGTTGCAGGTCTTCTCCCCCTTGCTCAACTCATTTAATTGAATATCCATGAGAGACTCTTCATATGCATTTTGGGTTAAATGAGGAATGAGGTGTCCCCAAGACAATGAATTTCAGGTTCAAGCTCTTCCTCCTCTCCTTCTTTGTCAGTAACAAGGTTATTTTGGAGAGGAGCCTAAAATTTTTGGTCATCTCTATCTCTATTTCTTTGATCTATTTAGATGATTTGGGAGGCGTTAGTTGGTCTTTTGAAACTACACCTATTCTTAGTATTTTGGGAATTTATATATCCATTCCTTCCTTCTAATTCAATCTTTTCCATTCTAGTAGAGAGTGACTTTAGTAGCTTGGTCAATTCATCTGTTTGAGGGGGGCGGCAGAGGAACTTGAAGTTGGAGTTTCAGACCTACCCTTTCCTCTCTCTCTATTAGCTTTACCCCTAAGTTTGTCAGCTTCCAATATATTGGATTCTACTTCAAGGGCCGCATCTTGCATATGAGCCAAGGAGGTATATCTTCTTTCTCTCAACGGGAAGCAAAAATTAGGGTTGAAAGAACTAGCATAAGTCATCTTGGAAGAAGTTTCTGTAGGTTTAACTTCAGCGGGAATCTTTTTATACATCTTATTAAATCTCTTCGAGAAGTCTGAAACATATTCCCCTTCTTCTCTTTTAAGAGCCCCAAATTCTATAATATAATAAAGGAGATATTTTTTATTCCCCCGATGTCTTAAGAAGAAATCATCTAGAGCAACAATATTGTCAATAGATCTGGGAGGAAATTCCTTAAACCAATCCTTGGCATCGCCATCAATACTTTACACAAAAACTCTCATCCATACATCCTCATTTTCGATGGCCTGAATCTCTGCAAATATATAAAAGGATTAAAGTTGTTCTTCTGCAGTCATGTCTCCCTTCCCCGTGAATTGGGGCATGTAATTAAGGTAATATGTGGTCGGGAGAGCATTCATAGGCTGAGGTAAAAATAGGGGGTGTATCTAGCAGCTAATATCTCAGCCATATTTTTCCTAGGAAGATTATCACCTGCCATTTGGGAGTGAACTGGAGGACAACCAGGAGGATATGGAATTCGAACAGGTGAGGCTAGGTTTGTGCTTCCGGAAGAAAAAGGAAACAGCAGAGGATTTGGAGAAAAATCTGCAGGGCTTGAGGGAACATAGGTTTCCCTCTCTGTCAAAACAACAATTATAATAGGAGGAGTAGTGAAATGGTGAGAGGAGAAATCAGCAGGAAAACTCCCAAAATTTAAACTTCTAGAAGCTCCAACATATGGTGTAATAGGAAAATGAGAGACATCTAGTGGAGTTGCTATAGGAGGATAGTGAAAATCATCATAAATACCTGGTTCAGCAGCAGAAGTGCCTTCCTAAAGGGTCGGTTGTCTTCTGATAATTTTCTCTAGGTTAGCTTCAAGTGTTTCTAAAGGCATCTGTGGAGTAGACCTCGTGTGTCTGCCTCTGGAAGCTACAGCTGAAATAGTGGAGTCGTATCAGTGGAGTTGCCTAGTGCATAGTTGCAATCTTCAATGTACTAAGTTATGATACACCTTCAAAATTAGCAGGCTTTGTCATTCAATGCCAGGGAACATCTTCAATTCATCCCCGGAAGCAGCGCCAGAAATGTTAGCACTAGAGATCACCTCTAGATTGCGTCGAAGGTAAGACAAGTTCCCATTATATTTTTATGTCACGGGTTGGTTTTTAAAGAGGTCAAATGGGTGCAGACTCGACATGATATCATTTTAACTCAGAAAACTAGACTAGCATGCATAAGAAATTGAGGTCTAGAATCAACTCCAGTCAGTAAGTTGGAGTAATGGTGAGTAGAGGGAAGACTTTGGTGAGGAGAGTGTACAGATCTATCGTGGACATTAGGTCTTCTAGCAGACCAAAGAGGAAAAAATTAAACACAAGATCTTCTTGAATTCAAATCTCAAAGAAACTGAAAGGAATTATAACAACACTATGATCAAACATTCATCATAATACAATCACAATAATTCATGTGAATCGGTCACTCATGAATTCTTTCAATGTCAGGGGGAAACAAGAGGGAGCAAGAAATTTGATTTTCATTAAACAAAAAATCTCAGACTACAATGCATAACCAAAGAACCAGAAGCTTCATTTAAAACTTTACAATATGGGAGCTTTGCTTTACCATCGACCATAACAAAATATCAAAACTGAGTATTTATACTCAGAACAAATTGCCACCACCATGAGTGTGACCTGGCTACTACAATCAAAGCCTTGCATTTGTGTCTCTACTACCAGTCTACACCTGCATTCTTCTATCAGACGCGATCTCAGACCAGTATGGGCTTTGTAGGAGAATTCATTGATAGGGGAAATTTAGGCTGACAGTCTGCCTCCACAACCATTTCTTCCATGCTTTCCATTTATGTGGTGAAATGAGGTTTCAACCACCTTCCCCACTTCCATTAACTACTTTCATCAATATTGGGATAGAGTCTGACATCCATGAATGTTCCTGGTGATCCTCATGATTTCTTCCAATCGATCACGGCGCCTCAAAACCACGCAGATCCTTTCCTGAGACCATCGTGGGTGCTTTCGGCCTTTAGCATATCCCCCTCCATCGTTCGATATGACCTCGGGTCATGACCTGGGGCTCCTTTGTGAAATTTTTGGATTTCACATTTCAGGAGTTTTCACTCCATTCAATCTCAAAAATCCTGATGCTCGATCTTGCGATATGGCCTATACAGATCGTTGATCAGACTCTCTTTGAATCTGACGGCGAGGATTGGTTCCTCGAACAACTTCAGTGGCCCACCACTTAATAGGCGCTTACTTTTCTTTATGGTCATGCTATCCATACAACCTCGGGCTATGATCATGGGCCTAATTCCCAGGTGCTTCACGATTTCATGTTTCGTGAGTTCGCACTGTGTTCCATGCTGAAATCTTCGAGTTGTGAAATCGCAATCTCTCATATCGCATGACATGAATCCCTTTGAATTGGACGACCCAGATGGATATCATCATTTCGAGACCTCGGTCCATCGAGATTTTGGGACTCGAGCTATCGGGACCTCTCTCACTTTAGATTTCCTGAAATGACTTCCTCCGCATTCGGATCCAGTGCCACTCGTCCTACTGGATCGGATGGCTCTTATTGATTTCAGATCACTAGGGTTTGGATATCTCACAAATACTTCAATAATGTTTTGAACTCTTGATTCAGGCGACTATTATTTGTCGTTAATCTCTGAACTTTTAATTTCCACACTAAACCGAACTTTCTCGCTCGCTTGATTCGGGCCCATAATAAACCATTTTAAGTGTTGTGCTTGTGCTTATGGTTGTGGCCTCTATAAATGAATACTTGGGTGACTGACTGAGGGTTTAGGAAGGAAAAAGGATCAGTGACAAAGACAAAGAGAGAGAAGTGATCGACCTCAGAGAAAATAGAAAGGCTTAAGGCCAACACCTCTTAGGCAGGCAAAAGTAGAAAACTATAATCCGAAAGGAAAAATCCTTACGATTGGGTCTACAAAAGGAGGAGAGACAGGAAAAATTACAAATTTAGGAAAAAGCCCCAAATTCACAAAACTCTGACAAGTTTATGTGATAACAAGATGAATTATATGTAAAAGGAGGGGGGTGTTCGGCCCAAGACCGAAGGAAGTTTTGAGAAATTTTTATGAATGTATATTTCAGTTTGTAGGCCATAGGGGCATGTAGATGTAAATTGTATATTATTGAATATTCATATGAGTTGTTTCATGATATTTGTCTTCTATGTTCTATGTTCTATTTTTCATCTTGTTTGAACGTATTGTTGATTTTAAGGATTAAAATTTTCCTTTGATTGATATATTCTTGATGCGGTAGAGGATCTACTATAAGATTTCCTGTTTATCATTGTTTATTGTTCAGACACATCTAAAGTCTCTTTGCAGAGAGGATCTTTGCTTAGTGAACAT
This sequence comes from Picea engelmannii, assembly GCA_009831015.1. Lineage (NCBI taxonomy): Eukaryota > Viridiplantae > Streptophyta > Pinopsida > Pinales > Pinaceae > Picea > Picea engelmannii. The sequence goes on along the minus strand of ML783541.1, from coordinate 79,543 downwards.
TCGTCTTTATGTTAATATCTCTTTCTTCTCTTCATCATTATACAAATATTTTGTCTAATAGGGAGCTTAAATGCCTTCAATGAGTGGATTGTTTATGACTCCATATCCCAATGGTCCATCACTGATATATAGTGATATCTATTGTCTTTTCCTTTCTTTAAAGTCTTGTTGACCCACCTTTTTAAAACCAAACTTATTTTTTACATTTTCAAAACCAAATTTATTAATGGTGTCATTGTCAGGGAGGGAAGTGAATATATCTTCCCTGGGAGAACGACAACGAAGAGATCCGGTTTTATATGGTGAACTAAAGTTGGACACATTGTTTTGAATGCTCATCTTTCATCATGGTGACTCTTTGTTCGTAAATCTATTGGAAACTCCATTGGTTTGAGACAAGTTAAATGTCTATGGAGGATATCTTGTCCAGGAGGTTTTCCCCACTCAATTTCTCAGCCATGGTTGGCTATCCACATCATGTTCCTCAAATTGAGAATGGCAAGATCTGCTGCCAATATTTTATGAAGGTGAGAATGACAGCCTTGTTGAGCATGTTCTGTAATTTCATGCTTTGGTGCAGCAGTTTGACATCCAACATGAACACATACGTATGAAGTTATTTATGTACTCTCTTCAAGGAGATGTTCATATTTGGTATCATTCTCTTGAACCTTCTAGCATTTATTCACTCAAAGAGTTTCATGCTGCTTTCAATATTCATTGTCAAAAGTTTTATCCCTCTGAGTTAATTTGTCATAGTTGTTGTGAGGAGTATAAAGACTGTGTTCAGGATATAATTGATTCTTATAAAGGTTTTTATAATGAAGAAGATTCCTTGATTGAGGAATCAACTCTTTCTCTTCCTTGTTCATCTACATCAGATGAAAATTTTGTTTGTTGTTTTAATAAGGAAAATGCAGAAATTGAGTCTGTTCTGGAAGTTGATACTATTTATAACCTTGTCTCTAAAAGACCTAGATATGAGTAGCCTATATTTGACTCATATGGTGATGATAAGATATTTCTTCCTGGATTGAATCTTGAAAGGCAGCCTGTTTTTAACAATGAAGAACAGTTTTCTCATGTTGGGCAGAAAATATCTTTTGATATGCCATTTGAGACTCCTCCTTTATTTGATCATTATGGAGACAGTGATGAAGATGTTGACATATTTTTTTTCCTGGAAGCAAAAATCATTAGCATCCAGCCTTCTGATGAAAATGAAAACTTTTACCAAGAGCATCATGTTAAAAAGAAACATCCATCCATTGAGATACATGAGGAGATTTCTTGCAATCAGCTAGCAGATGTTTTCAGAGAAGATAAAAGAAAATCAGCTAGCAGATGTTTTCAAAGAAGATAAAAGAAAAGTGGATCAACATCCTGCATCAGCCATTCAGTCACATGTAATTTCAACATACGTTCAACCATATGTGAGCATTTGTAAACCAGAGCAAGTTTTATGTTATCAACCCAGTAAGTTTTATCACTTATTTTATGACCCTATAGGGGAGTACATGAAGTTGCATTTTCTCAATGTATTGAAGCCATAAATCTTTGTCATACCTTCAAAATTGGGAGGTAATCTGAAGAATGTAATTAATTTGTTGTCACAATTTTATTAACTCTTGTTGATTAGTGGTAGAGTAAAGAATTTTTTAGTTAGGAAGTTACTTGGGTGGCTCTGGTGGAAGTTTGTTCTCACCTAGCCTATTGTAAAAGTCAGTTAGAGTAGGGTCTTGTATATAAATAATCTCGTGTGTGAGATTTTCAGTTTTCAGTTTACTTTTAGCATTTAAATAAGTGACCCCATAGCCCTAGGATAAGAAACTAAAGCTCCTTGTTCTTGGTAGATCACAGGGAGCATGACATCCCCTGTGGAGCCAAATGTTATCACATGAAGTTGTCATGGGTCATATGAAGTTATTGTTAAGACCTAGGCCTACACCTATGATGAGTCTCTCTCTTTTTTCATGACTTCCTATAAGTTTTTCCACTTCTGTTTTTTAAAGTCAGGTCAATCAAGTATGTTGTATGCGTAGGGAAAAACTATGATAAAAATGCATCCTTCAGAGAAATCCCTTTCGGGTTCAAAATACAAGCAGGAAAACGGGTTCAATTTCCAGTCATAAGATTTGAGCAAGAGAAAGATCAGTCGTCAGATCAAGCAAAGATTAAGCCACGACCGTCAGATCTCATTGGAGAGATATCGATGGTGGGGAGGCATTGCAGGAATCAAGGACCAAATTAAATTTTATGCAAGTTGTGAGCCCGCAATCACTCAGGATCGTTGATCTTGAAGCAAGGTGTTAGCGATCAAATAATTCATTCTGAAATTTGTTTGAAAAATAATTCCTCATCTTATGGAGGACTTTTGACTTCCTTCCCAAGCTCTAAAAACATATCTAAAAGTACCATTGGAAAGATTAGGATTTCTAGATTTCAATCGACTATTCAAGCATGTAAAACGAACTCTCCACGGCTCAGAAATTTGATTTTTCCCAAGGCAGTTTTCATTAAAAACTTTGCGCTTTCACCAGCTCATTGGTTTTGAAATCTGCTAGTTAGTTGTTGAAAGCTTTCATTTTCACCAGCTAAAGGGGAAGATTCAGGACAAAAGAGCTGGTGAAAGCGCAAAAGAGTCCATAAACGTCTTCTTTCTACCCATATCGCGATTTTTTAATTCTTGAACACGTGGGAAAGGTGTCAAATGATGGATAATAATTAGGAGAAGCTAGAATATCTTTCTCATGAAGTTTTAAAGACATATGGTGAGGAAATAACACCAAATGGCACAATAACTCTTCACAGAAAATCTCCCAATCATCAAAAACAGATTTCTGAATCTGTGATTTTCACCTACAGACTGCCAAATAATGCTTTAGTTGTCAAATTCAACTTGTAATGATCAAATTAAATCTATTTGGTTAAATAGTAGGTTATTTTATTGTATTAATTTTTGTACTATGTTTTCCATATTTAGAAATCCAGATCCATGTTTATAGGATCTGAGATATGTTGTAAAAGATATAAATACCTATCATTTGATAGAAGCGAGGGGTCAATTTTGGATACACGAACTATACCTTTGTAACAGACTTTTCATATGATAATACAGATCACAAGTTTCTCTCTCTATTAGTGTCATATTTCCACCCTTCTTCTGCACTCTTATTCAAGTTGTTTTAACTGCAAAATGATTCTCATCTCATTAGTCAGTTCATAACTTGATTAATAGTTTCTTACATTGTTTATTAAACCCATCATTGTGTATCTGGTTTATAAGCACTATCTTATTCACCCACTTAAAGCTATTATCTGATTATTGATCCTTGAGGGCATTGGTTTATTTGATTATTCATTTTGATTGTCTCGATACTATATTGTAGTTGAGTTATCCCATTGATCCACACATACAAAAACACAAAAACAAGTTTACTTTAAGTTACCAAGCATCTTCGTCTTACAACCTCAAAGAGTTTCTTGGAGTGATAACAAATTGGCGTTGTTGCCGGGGAGAGGAGATTGAAGCTCAGCTTCCTTATGACACGAAAAGATCCATCTTAGATGATAGACAAAGTCTGGACACAAATCGATTGTAATCATCTATCTGGCAACTCCACGAAGGAAGATTCAATGGCGACTCTATTATTTAGAAATCTGTTGGTGACTCCACTGGTATGAAATGAACAAGAGGTATGCATTCTGTGATTTTTCAAGTATTTTTGGTTATCCTCATCCAGTTCCTAGTAGAGATGAATGGGAACGTAGTATTCCCAGATTTCAAGGTGAAGAGTGGGAAGTGTCAGCTGAACATTTGTTGGACTTTCATGATTGCATGCATCGGTTGCAAATTGTGCATGAGGATGTTCAGATCCGGCACTTTTGTTTCTCATTAGAGGGAATTGCTCGTGATTCGTACCGGTCTCTTCCTATCACCAGTATCAGCTCTTTGGAAGACTTTCATGTTGCCTTTCATTTGTTCTGCAAAGAAATTTTTTCAGCTGACCTTTTATTTCCTGAATGTTGTCATGAATTCAAATTATTGACTAAAGATTCAGATAATCACAAAGAGTATGTTGTTATAAGAGAAGCCTCTCATTGTGACCAAGATATTGATGATATTCACAATGTTAGCCATAGTATAGATGATTTTGATATTGTACCAAATGCATCTATTGTCTTAGGCTGTCAGGAAGATCAAATTGTTCCCTTTGAAGACTTGAAAGATGATGAGCAGATTGATAGATCAATAGGCAAAAGTATTGGATCTGCAGTAGATGTTGAGGGCAGTCCACATATTCCAGATTTGCAGATCAAGGGAAGTTGCAGTAACCATAAGGAACAGGATTTGTAGGGACTGTCTAATATTCATCTTGAACATCACAAAGATCTTCCTTCTCCTTATGATTATTTGATTTCAAATTATCATGAGGAACAAGGTGAGATTTTTCCAAATTTGTTTCATGATTTTATTGTTGATCTTGTTATTCAAGAAGCTTCATCTCTATCATTAGGATCTTATCTTGATGCTCCTATATTCGAACAATACAGTGATGAGGAAGGAGATTTTAACGTTTGTGAAGATTTATTGTTTACTCAAATTCCATCTAGTTCTTCTTTTCAGCAGAGAGATGATCAAAAGTATGTACATGTTGTGATTGATGCTTGTCACAAATCTGTTGAAGATCTTTTTAGTCTTGATATATCCTGCAGATATATTATTATTGGAGAAGAAATTGTTAGTTGTGATAAGCCAACATATCATCATGATGAAATCATATTGCAGAGAAATGGTGAAGGGAAGCAGAAAGATTCAGATCAGCAGTTGAGTTTTCATTTTCCTTCGACAGAAGAAGAACAATTTACTTTCAACATTGATATCAATAAAGGAAGCCAACATCACTTCAATCTATAGTTGAAACAGCAGCATGAAGAGGCATTTCCTTGGGTCTTTCATGACCCTTTTGTTGATTTTCTGAAATCTACGAGCAACATAAATGTCAAGATATCTTTGTCAGATGATGGTTGGTTCTGCCATCTTTTCAAACTATATTTTTGCATGCTATGGATTCCTTTGTTTTTCTGTTTCATATCAAGGAGGTTACCAATAAATCAATTTCTTTCTTAGCTGCATTGGAGATATAATTTTACTTGATCAGTTTGCCCCTACTGATTAGAATTAGGAGTAGGTGTTAGAATACGCTCCTCATATGAGCAGTTAGATCATGTTCAATTGTTGATTTTTGAAATAAGCAGGCAGACTACAGCAAACTACAGACAATTTTTAGTTTAGGAGAGGATTAGTTGAAGCCAATGTTATCTCCTGAAATAGCACAGTCCATTCATTTCATTTCTAGGTGATAGCATGGTCATTAATAAAGATTTATATAATTTTTATTAATCTTTAGTGTCAAAATATAGGGAATAATTTGTTATCTCCTATAATAAATCGAGCAATAAAAGGTATTTTCAAAAAATCGAGTAAAAATATTTTCACCAGCTAACATATGTTTTGAAGTTGAAATTAGTTGGTGAAAGCCCCAAGTTTCAATGGCTAAAGTGTACTCTCAGCAACAAGCGATCCGGTGAAAGCATTAACATGGGTTTTCCTCCAACGACTCCAGAAACCCAAAAAGGATACGCCGGACACACGGCATACAATCATTATGGAGAAGTAATGGATGCAAATGTGTGATGACACCTTTCCATCACGTTTTTTGCAGGACATCATGATAGATTTCACTCATGAAATTCGTGGGGCAGACAGAGAAGGGTTTGAAGACATGATGCACTCGTAATCATCATTGCAACCAGAGGATAAAGTACCAGTTAGCTGATGACATCAAATCAAATCACCATTTCCTATTTCAAACTCATGGATTTCAAAAATTTCTATTATGGGGTTTTCATTGATAACACGGAGTTATTTTCACCAGTGCTAGATTGTTCCTTGTTAATAAGTTTGTTGTTTCAACCATGTACAAATTAGTTGGTGATTAAGTTACAGATGGCAAAGAAGCAAGGAGGATGACTTCTCAGGAAATAATTAGACAAATTATCCTTCTTACAGTCTTATCCAGAGGTGCAGAAGCATTTCTCAGATGCGGTTTGTATGACATATGTGGAAAGGTTATAGGAAGGCTATCACCAGGTAATTGCAGAGGTTTTTGCAAAGTCTTACGATGGAAAGAAAGTTACAGTAGGTTCTCTGGAGCTAATAGCAGATGAGGTTGCCATTGCATCAGCCACTATTTTATCAAGAATAGGTCAGATCTGGTTTAAGACAATAGTCACGCATGAGGAAGGTGATGAGTTGAAAATCCCAGATCAGCAGTTCATCATGATTTTTTCTCAAACAGAGATTAAGCAATCTGTATTTAAAATTGAGATCTCTAAGGGAAATTAGCAACTTGATTATTTTCAATTGATTGATTTAATGAATAAACGAGCAAGTTACAGGTTTGCTACAGGTTTTCAGATGATAAATTGTAAAGGCTAAATGACTCCATGCCCAATACTAAAGGCACAATATTTTCCAGGTTCTTGGAAACCTCGCAGGGAGGTCTCCATCCCAGTTGGAGCCAGATGTTAGCGATCAAATAATTCATTCTAAAATTTGTTTGAAAAATGATGCCTCATATTGTGGAGGACTTTTGGCTACCTTCCCAAGATCTAAAAATATATATGAAAGTACCATTGGAAAGATTAGGATTTCTAGATGTCAATCGACTATTCAATCATGTAAAACAGACTCTCCACGGCTCAGAAATTCGATTTTTCCCAAGGCAGTTTTCATTAAAAAATGTGCGCTTTCACCAGCTCATTGGTTTTGAAATATGTTAGTTAGCTATTGAAATCTTTCCTTTTCACCAGCTGAAGGGGCGGATGCAAGACAAAAGAGTTGGTGAAAGCACAAAAGAGTCCATAAATGTCTTCTTTCTGCCCAAATCACGATTTTTTAATTCTTGAACACGTGGGAAAGGTGTCAAATGATGGATAATAATTAGGAGAAGCTAGAATATCTTTCTCGTGAAGTTTTAAAGACATGTGGTGAGGAAATAACACCAAATGGCGCAATAACTCTTGACAGAAAATCTCCTAGTCATCAAAAACAGATTTATGAATCTGTGATTTTCACCTACAGACTGCCAAATAATGCTTTAGTTGTCAAATTCGACTTGTAATGATCAGATTAAAACTATTTGGTTAAATATTAGGTTATTTTATTGTATTAATTTTTGTACTATGTTTTCCATATTTAGAAATCCAGATCCATGTTTATAGGATCTCAGCTTTGTTTTAAAAGATATAAATACCTATCATTTGATAGAAGCGGGGGGTCAATTTTGGATAGAGGAACTATACCTTTGTAACAGACTTTTCATATGATAATACATATCACAAGTTTCTCTCTCTATTAATGTCAGATTTCCACCCTTCTTATGCACTCTTATTCAATTTGTTTTAACTGCAAAATGATTGTCATCTCATTAGTCAGTTCATAACTTGATTAATAGTTTCTTACATTGTTTATTAAGCCCATCATTGTGTATCTGGTTTATAAGCATTGTCTTCTTCACCCACTTAAATTTATTATTTGATTATTGATCCTTGAGGGCATTGGTTTATTTGATTATTCATTTTGACTGTCTGGATACTATATTGTAGTTGAGTTATCCCATTGATCCACACATACAAAAACAAAAAAACAAGTTTACTTTAAGTTACGAAGCATATTTGTCTTACAACCTCAAAGATTTTCTTGGATTGATAACACAAGGGACACATGTCAGGTGATATCGTACTCTGGGAGGAAGCAAGTTGAAGCTGAGTGAGTAAAGGAATCCCGAAAGCATGAGGCATGGATTTCATCTGGACCGTCCATCAACAAGTACACACAGCACCAGATCTCTCACTTCGGATACTTGGCACTACGGACGGTTTTCAGACCGAATCATTAGAGAAAGAATTACCCAAACTCCCGAAGTAAATCCCAGTCATCCAAATCAAAAGGCCATGTGTATGCATACATAACACTTTGTAAATACATCACTTTGGAGGATTGTGTGACCAAGAAGAAAAAAAATCTAGAAGCTCGAATTCCTGAAGTGAATCTTGGTTGTCTAAAACAGGAGGACACGTGGAGGCAGATCTCTCACTTTGGAGATACGGCACTCCGGAGGATAGTAAGAACTGTGCATTGAAAAATCTCAAAGCCCGAACTCCTGAAGTAATTGCGGACCATTGATCTCAAATCAAAAAGAACCGTTGATGTTTGCAGTAGGTAAGAAAGGAATATCACCCAAAGTATCGAAGACTCATGGCACTCATCCATCAGTAGTTGTGACAGCATAGATCGACGAACACACTTCATTGCAGGGATGGAACATGCTCGAACGATAAAATTATAGAGCTCTCCCGCAATCGAAACCATGGTATAGAGGAAGAGGTATGTGGAAGTTGGTGGTGAATTGTGGGGCTCAAAGTGGTGTGGATCCAAACCTCCCTTGGAAACTTCTACAATCACGTGCTTATATAGGTCCCAATACGAGAGCAGCACGTGGACACAAACTAGGCGTTAAGCCTCATCCTGATCCCAAGGAGAAATCAGTAAATGAAAGAAGTGTTAAAATGTGCTCGTTTTACCATTGACAATATCATTATTGTCACCCAACCATAGGCTAAAGACACCCTCCGAGCACCTTGACCTTGACAGAGAGAAGAATCCTGGTATCAATCCAATAGCCAAGCAAGGCTAATGCACCAAGAAAGAAGTAACCAAAGCTGATCAGAGAGTCCAACCCAAAAGATAGAAGCAATAGGCTTCAGAACTGACGGCAGCACCTTCTCCAAAACTTGTGCACAAGACTGCCATACTGCAGTGCGCACAAATGTTTGTCTGCAATTCTGAGAAGTGTGTCAAATGAAAGACTAGCACCTTGTATTTATAGTAATCTTGGCAGACTGCCTGGGCCAATTTCTCATTATGGGTACTAATTAATTCATATTAATTATCTCTCTCAGCCGACATCTTTTCTAGGATTATGTTCACTTCTTTTATTTCTTCCAGAACATTCTAATCTTGCCAAAGGTCACAATGGAGGTTCATACCTCCTGAAGCTACCATAATATCAACACTCCCTCCTAGCTAGGGAGGTATAACCGATAATGGTCTTGATCACAAACATACCATTCAAATTGTATCATCACGAGCATCGTCATTATTATCCAACTGGATAATTTCCATGATAACAGGTACAATATCAATTGATATAACACAACTGTGTTTATCCATGGTAGTACACAACTACTCAAACCGTGACACATAGTCACAAACAGTGGAATATATCCACCATAGTAGCATATCTCTAGTGTATGGAGACATGCAGTCTCCATAACAATCATCTGATATCAACCTCCACAGAAAATATTGTTATGATATAAACCGAATCGTCTGGTCCATTCTTTCACTCACATCTGAGAGATATGAAAGAGCATATTCCCTCGGAGTAGAACATCAATGATTGGCTATCTGGACTAATCTTCTCAAGCAAGGAAGAATAACTGTCATGATTTATAAGCCTGGACCATTCCCCACCCTGGACCATTCCTCCGGCACTAAACAAAGTGAAACCTGGAGAGAATGAGTCTGCCCTAAGGAATGTTTGTCCCTGATTGTTGAACCTGGACCATTTCCCATCCTGGGCCATTCCTCTGACACTAAACAAAGTGCAACCTGGAGAGAATGAATCTTCCCTAAGGAATGACTATCTGGACAATTTCCTAAGGAAATGATTGTCCTGCACCAACCTCAAAAACGGACCATTCCCCATGTTAACCACAATGGGAAATCATTGTCCGGCGAGGCGGGCCAGTATTCTTGGGTAACCCTCAAGAAGAGATACTTCCCTAGACCATTCCCCATGTTAACCATAATGGGAAATAGTTGTTTATGGTACATCAGCAATCCATCGAACCATTTTCATTACAAAAATGATTATTCGATCTAGACCATTTTTCGAACTAAAAAATGCATGTTTGTCATAAATCTCAAACCTCTTTCTGAATCTGGAAAGGAACTTCCCAAGCTGGACCATTTTTCAAACTTGAAAATGACTTTACTTAATTCAATAAAATGTCAATGCTCCCTCCCAACCTGGAGAGTCATTTCTTCCCTTTCAACTAAGGGAGTTATTTCCACGATCCCCAATTTGTCTCGAAAATATGCAAACTTTATTCTAGACAAAGGCTTTGTTAGGATATTTGTTGTCTACTCATATGTGGGGATATACTAGAGCTTTACTTATCCTTCCTAGACTTTATCTCAAATAAAGTAGTATTTGATCTCAATATGTTTCGACCATTCATGAAACACTGGGTGTTCTGATAGCCTTATACAACTCTGATTGTCACAATGTATTATGGTTGAATCTAGAACCTGATCAAATAAATCAGAGATTAGCTTTCTCATCCATATTTCCTCTATTCATGCCTCATATGTTGTGACATATTCTTCTTCTATTATGATAAGTGCAACAGAATTATGTTTCATGCTGCCCCAAGATATCATAGAGGAGCCCAAGCTGAAACACATCCCTGAAGTACTCTTTCTGTCTTTTTCACTTCCTGCCCAATCTGAATCTGTGAATCCATGAAGTTGTATATCACTGGATGTGGTATATCTTAGACCATAGTTAATTGTCCCATGAATATATCTTAGGACATGCTTTGCATCTATCCAATGCTCATGTCTAGGTTCCACCTGGAACTAGCTTAGTGTGATCACGGCAAAGCAAATGTTTGGTCGAGTATTTACCAAATACATCAATGACCTAATCAATTGTCGATATAGTGATGGATCTACTGGATCAGAATCTGAATCTCTTACTTTTCTTATGTCTGTAGTCATAGGAGTGTCCATGGATTTTCAATCCATCATTCAAAACTTCTGGAGAATATTCATTGCATACTTTCCTTGTCCAAAGAATACTTCACCATGCTTCTAACATACTTCTAGTCCCAAGTAATAATGCATGAGACCAAGATATTTCATATCAAAATCATAAGCTAGTTCCTTTTTGCGCTTGATGATGAGAGACTCTTCACCTGTTATGAGTAGATTGTCAACATATAGTAGTATAATCACAGGTGCATTTTTCATGACTTTGTAGTAAAGGTTTGGACCTACATGACTTTTGGAGAAACCAAGTCTCGTTAGATAGTTTTATATTCTTGCATACCAAGCTCTTGGAGCTTGATTGAGTCCATATAAGGATTTCTTTAGTCTGCAAACATGAGTGTCTCTGGAATGTACTTCAAACCCTTGAGGTTGTTCAATATATAATTCTTATTTGATTGCTCCATTGAGGAAAGTTGTTTTTACATCCATCTGATGTAAACTCCATCCCATGGAAGCGGAAAGAGATATTATAGCTCTAATGGAAGTATATCTAGCAACCAAAGAAAATGTTTCATCATAGTCTTCTCCCTCCTTCTAGCATAACCCTCTAGCTACGAACCTCGCTTTATATTTATCCACGCTTCTATCTGTTGCATGTTTGATATTATATACCCATTTTGAAGTTACCATTGATTTTTATTTAGGTTTAGGCACAATTTCCCATACATCATTTTTCATGATGGATTGGTGTTCTTCCATCATAGCTTATTTCCTTTATTTCTTTTGAACTGCTTCTTTAAACATGGTAGGTTATTCATCTAGAATTTTTGTCATACATGCTTCATAGCTTGAGAATATTTTAGGCTTCTAACTTTTTATGAATGTCCCATCTGGGGCCTTGAGTCTTTATTCTTCTTGTAAGGTAGCTTCAAGCCAAGCTGGTCATTCTTGGTCTTAGGTACAATGTCTGAATCAATGGTCTCACATGGTTGCATAGGATGATCAATTTGTTCCTTTTCATCATTCTGGTTTTATGTGCTTTCTTCAATAGGCTCTTCATGCTCTTCTTCTTCTATAGTTTCTTCTATGGATTTCTTGAAATCCATATTTTCATTGAAGGTCACGTCTCTGCTATCTTCAATCTTATGTTGTTCTAGAATATAGATTCTATGAGCCTTGGATGATTCACTACATCCCATGAATATGCCCTTCTTTCCTGAGGGTTCTAATTTATTCCTTTTTTCCTTGGGAATGTGAGAGTAAACGAGACATCCAAATATTCTTAGGTTTTCCACATTAGGTTTCTTACCTGAGAAGGTTTCTTCTGGAGTCATGTCCTTCAGTATTCAGTGAGGAATTTTGTTCTAGACATATATTGTTGTCATGTCTTCTTCTCCCCATAAGAACATGGATAAAGCTTGATCCTTTAGTAGTGCCTTCATGGTTTCTTCAATAGATATGTTCTTTCTTTCTGCTACACCATTGTGTTGAGGATTATGAGGAACAAATAGCTCCCTCATAATCCCTGTTGATTTACAGAATGCAACGAATTCCTTTGATGTGTATTCTCCTCCATTATATGTTCTTAAGGTCTTGATTTTATTTTTCATGAGGTTCTCTATCTCTGCTTTAAATTCTTGAAACTTGTTGAATACTTTGTCCTTTGTCTTCAGAAGATATAACCAAGTCTTTCTTGAATAATCATCTATGAATATTACGTAGTAAAGAGAACCTCCTAGAGATTTGACTGGCATCGGGCCGCAAACATCTGAGTGTATTAGATCTATAATCTCCTTATATCTATTGTTGCTACTTGGAAATGGTTTCTTGACATTCTTTCCAAGAGCACATCCTTTGCAAATTCCTTCATGTGTAGACTACAATTTTGGTATTCCTTCAACCATCTTTTTGAGAAAAGGTAATGCTTGATAGTTAATATGAGCGTACCTTCTGTGCCAAAGTTCATTGGGATTGACTTCATCATGTACAAGAGCTTCTTCATTTTTTTATAGTAATCTATATAGATTTCCTTCATGGGTTCCAATAACCCTAGCATTCTCTATGCTAGAGTCTTTATGCCAAGATAACACTTTTCCATATACAAAATCTATTTTGTTTCCTTTGTCTTCTAGGAAAGATATGGATACAAGATTCTTTTCTAAAACAGGTACATATAAGACATTGCTCAAATGAACATTGTTATGTGTTTTCAACTTGACAGAGGCTTGTCCAAATCCTTCGACTAGGTAAGTGATTTTGTCTCCAAGCTCTAACTTGTACGATGTATTCTTCTCATTTAGACTTGAGAGTATGGATTGATCTCCCGTCATGTGCCTAGAATCTCCACTATAAATTATCCACCTGTCATCTTCAATCGTTCATGTGAGTGTTGAGTAGTGTAGGTAACTAGTCTTTTCACTCATGTATTCGGTTGACTGGTGACTGGTCATGCCTTGATCCAAAACTTCAAATTTGACTTTTTTGCCTTCTGAAATTTCCAATAGATACACTAGACTAAGGTGTACTTGAATACCTTCTTCTTGAACGAGATGTTTTGTCACAAGGTGTTGGATCGGGTTTTTAGGGTTTCTGCAACTGCTCCTGCTAGTAACCCTAGCGATAGTGTCTTGGAAGCTGCTACTGCTAGTAATCCTAGCAGCATTCCTTTAGAGAGATTAATATTATAATGGCTATGCTTCCTCCTAGCGATTAGACTGAGTGAAGGAGGTGTGGGCCCATAACTTGTTAGAATGTGTGCTCATTTTACCATTGACAATATCACTATTGTCACCCAACCATAGGCCGAAGCCACCCTTCGAGCACCTTGACCTTGACAGAGAGAATAATCCTAGTAGAAATATAATAGCAAAGGAAGGATAATGCACCAAGAAAGAAGTAACCAAAGTTGATCAGAGATTCCAACCCAAAATATAGAAGCAATAGGCTTCAGAACTGGCAGAAACACCTTCTCCAGAACTTGCGCACAAGACTGCCAAACTGCAATGCGCACAAGTGCTTGTCTGCAATTCTGAGAAGTGTGTCAAATGAAAGACTAGCACCCTGTATTTATAGTAATCCTGACAGACTACCTAGACCGACTTCTCATTCTGGGTACTAATTAATTCATATTAATTATCTCTCTCAGCTGACATCTTTTCTAGGGTCATGTGCACTTATTTTCTTTCTTCCTGAACATTCTAATCTTGTCAAAGGTCACAATGGAGGTTCATACCTCCTGAAGCTACCATAATATCAATAAAGAAGGACTAGTGGTTGAAAAATCGACTACCCCCATAAATGGAAGAATGGGGGGTATGTTCAAGGAGACAGAAAATTGTGAGCCTGAAGTACCACAGAGGGAAGTTTCTCCTACACACCCATACTGATCAGAGTTTCCTTCTGACAGAAGGAACTGGACAGACAAGAAAATACATGTGGCACTAGAAAAGAGGCACCCAAGCAGCAAGTCATGTCTATTGGTTTTACTATAAATACATCAGATGAATGATATGTAAAAGGAGGGGGGGGTTGGTGATGCAAAAGCATCGCCAACATCAAGCAAGCATGGGGCAGGCGCCAACACATTTTGGCACACGATAAAATTGTTTGAATCTTTTTGAAGTTGGATGCGCCAAACTTAAATGTAACAATTAAGGGAGGGTGTACTTCCATATTTTAAACAAACCTTGAGCGTCCCGCTCTCGTCTGTATTAGGTGAAGGCACTTATGTTAGTTAATGTTAGTAGGTAGCTTTGAATTCTCATACTAGACAGTTTTAGGAGTGAAGAGGGAAAACGGATATAGACACCCTCACTTGTATCATTGTAATAGTAGTAAGATAGAGCATAGAGAAGAGAGCAAAGAGTTGTAGTTGAAAACACCCATGTACAGAGATTTGAATTAATAGAAAGAGATTTGATTCAAATTCATGGTGTCGTATTCGTTCTCTGTGTATGCATTATGAATGTCATGCTCATGGATGTTTATTTTATGTTATGCATTTACTTTTATGCGTGAATGTATGATTTCATATTTAATGTTTGAAATCTGAAGAGAGGGAGAGTGGAGAATGAGTTTCAATTGTTTCTCAGTCTGAGTAGGAGTTTTCCTGCAAGGAGTGTAGTGAAATTGTCCGCAAGGTGTGCATCGACAGAAGTCAGAGTTCATCTCTGAAAACTCAGAAGAGATAACGTTATTCTCATTCTCGCAGAAGTGCATATTTAGCACAGGAGTCATGCAAGGAGTGCGCAAGCTGAGTGAAGTCTCAGGGTTTGCAAACTGAGCGAAATTGTGAAAGACTGTTGTCGCAGGGAGTGCACAGAGTCGAAGGATTCAATACTTGGAAGTATTGGAAAGTTGCCGCAAGGAGTGCATGCAGGAGTCATCTTGAAGACTCAAGTTGTGGAGAAGCTCAAAGGAATTTGTGTCTTGAACGTTGGAAAGAGACGCAGCAACTTTGGTTCGCTGGCAGACAAGTTTTCGTGAAGATACCATATTCGTTTCGCCAAAATTGTCAAGGAGGAATTTGACGATCAGAATCCTTCGTGGAGGATCCGCGAAGTCCCAAAAGCCGTCAAATCTCGTAGAGGAGCAGGGGAGTTACGGCAGCATTCGGCGAGTGATATCTCGGAAGAATCGGACCATAGGATCCAAACCAACGAGGGTCGTTGGATGACTCGCGAAATCGCATCTCAGGATTTCGGGAGGTGAAGGGTCGAAACCTTTGTAACTAGACTCGCGAAATCACGAAAGGAGAAGTCCCAAAATAGCGAAGGAATCTGAGTTGTTTGCTAGAAGAAGGACACATGTCGCGAGATCACCCGTATCGGGGACTCGGACATTGGAGGCCAAGAAGGGAGGTCATTCAACTTCGCGAGAAGCTAGAAGAAGGACACATGTCGCGAGATCACCCGTATCGGGGACTCGGACATTGGAGGCCAAGAAGGGAGGTCATTCAACTTCACGAGAAGCGAAGTCGCGAAATAATCTAAGCCGTCTATTTGAGGAGGACGGGTGGTAGAGATCAAGGAATCTCGTGAACTCGGAGGTTCACCGGGTGAGAGACCAAAACTTGGGTGCTTGAAGTCACGAGAAGCGAAGTCGCAAAATAATATAAGCCATCTATTTGCAGAGGACAGGTGGCAGAGATCAGGGAATCTCGTGAACTCAGAGGTTCTCTAGGTGAGAGCCCAAAACTTAGGTGCTTGAAGTCGCGAGAAGCAAAGTCGCGAAATAATATAAGCCATCTATTTGAGGAGGACAGGTGGCAGAGATCAGAGGATCTCGTGAAATCGGAGGTTCGCCAGGTGAGAGCCCAAAATTTGGGTGCTTGAAGTTATGAGAAGCGAAGCCGCGAAGTGTCGAGGTTGCACCTAAGAGACACATGGCAGAACCACACAGTGGACCCAGGGAATAATCAGTCGAACACACGTCATGCTTTTGGAAGATTCAACATCACGTTGACCTCTCGCATCTCAGGAACTTGGGAGATAAGGGAACGAAATCTCGAGCCTTCGACTCGCGAAATCGCGAGTAGCGAAAGGCGCCAGTACTTAGCCTAGCTGGTGGTCATGCGGGAAAGGTGCTGACGGAGAAGGAGCCATAATCATTTCACGATCTCGGGTATCGCTGATTTGGAGGAGGAAGAGTCGGAGTCTCAACTCGCGAACTCGTGAGATTGTGAATTTCCAAGAAGGACCTGTGGATCGATAATTTTGCAGATTCCAGTGGGAATCAAAAGAGTTGATTCAGCTCAAGGGAATATAGAACGATCCTGTGAGCGGATATCGGTCACGAGGGCCGATAGGTCTGCACCATTTGGTATCAGAGCATAGAAAGGTTTATTTGTTTTCTATAGCAGGGAAAAGTAATATTCACCATGTCGCTGAGAAGAAGAGACAAACAAACACCCGATCCGCCAAAGGATAGGGAAATGCCGAGAAGAAGGGGTAGGCAGATGCCTGATCCAGCCATGGAGAGAGAAATGCGTGACCTACGCGTCAGACTTGAGGACATGGAGACAACATAGAGGCGCATAGCCAATGCTGGGGATGTTAGTGATTTCGAAAGTGAAAATGAAGTTGGACATGACGAAGAAGAGGTCATAGCAGAAGATGTAGCAAATGAATGCCTGCTTAGAGTTGTTGCAAGAATGGGTGCAAGATCCAAAATGGACATTCTAGTTTATGATGGAAACCTGGATGTTGAAGAGCTTATAGATTGGATTAGAGCCCTGGACACATATTTTGACTATGAAGATGTCGAGGAGGACAAAAAGGTCAAACATGCTATCACAAGATTGAAAGGACATGCAACATTGTGGTGGGATGAGCTACAAGCTGACAGACGCTGCAAGGGCAAGCAGAAAATCAAGAGTTGGGATAGGATGATCGCAAAAATGAAGGAAAAATTCATTCCCAGGGATTACCAAATTACTTTTTTTCGGAGAATG
Source organism: Picea engelmannii (assembly GCA_009831015.1). Taxonomy (NCBI): domain Eukaryota; kingdom Viridiplantae; phylum Streptophyta; class Pinopsida; order Pinales; family Pinaceae; genus Picea; species Picea engelmannii. The sequence continues at coordinate 62,189 of ML783541.1, read as the reverse complement.
CAAAATTTGAGACAGAAGTTGATGACAGTAAAGGAGTACACTGAAGAATTATATAGGCTGGACATCAGGGCAGTTCATCGTGAAAGTGATGATGAAAAAGTTGTCAGGTACATGAATGGTCTGAGATATGACATTCAGGATGAGATGAGCATGATGACCATCCGAACGGTGGAATATTCTTATCAAATGGATCTAAAGGCGGAAGAGACGCTGAGTCGAAAACAAGGTCAAAGATGCCAAGGCAGAAGTTAGCCTAGAGGCAAATCAATTGCCCAGTATAGAAATCAGAATACCAAGGAGAACTGGAAGAAACCTCAGACTCAAACTGAGAGAGGTGGAAGTTCACAGAGAGGGCAGCATACCGAACAGAAAGGTCAATATGTTTATGAAAACATTTTTCCTCGTACCAGAGGTAGAGGAAGAGGAAGAGGTCGAGTAGTGAAATGCTTCACATGTGGAAAGAATGGACACAAGTCTTATGAGTGTCCAGACAAAAAGAAAGAAGGTGGTGAAACTCACATTGCTGAAGCACAGAGGTGGAATGTTGAGGCAGAAGATGCTGAAGGTGGAAGATCGTTGATGATGCGAAAGGTTCTCTTAATGCCAGAGAAGGAGGTGGAGAATTTTGTGCAAAGGAACAGTCTTTTCTGGACTGCTTGCAAAACCAAGGACAGGGTATGCAAGGTCATTATGGACAGTGGTAGCACAGATAATCTCATTTCTACAGATATGGTAGAAAAGATGGAGCTGGAGATGATTGATCATCCGAGCCCATACAGAGTTTCGTGGTTGCAAAAAGGACATCAGGTAAATGTCACTAAGCAATGTTTAGTTGAGTTTAAAATAGGAGGGTATAAATATGAAATACTCTGTGATGTTATTCCTGTCGATTTTTGTCATCTATTGCTGGGTAGATAGTGGAAATATGACAGAAATGTGATTCATGACAGGAGAATGAACACATGCACCCTAGAGAAGAATGGGAGAACTCACATGTTGTTGCCAATCAAAGATAAAGAGGTGAAACATGAGGTGAGCAACACTGTACTTCTCATGAGTGGTAAGGAACTTTTTACAGAGGTTAAGAAGAAGGAGGAACCGCAATTCATTGTGGTCAGGAAGCCAAAGATTGTTTTAACCAGCACAAGGGTAGATGATTTACCAGAAGAGGTTCAGGAACTGATGGAAGAGTTCACTAACATAGTAATGGATGAACTACCTCGTTCGTTGCCACCGATTAGAAGTATAAGTCATCAAATTGATCTCATACCTGGAGCTAGTTTACCAAACAAAGCAGCGTACAAATTGACACCGCAAGAGAATGAAGAGGTCAAAAGACAAGTCTAGGATTTGTTGGACAAAGGTTTGGTCAGAGAAAGCTTGATTTTGTGTGTTGTTTCGACAGTACTCGATCCAAAGAAAGATGGAGGTTGGAGGATGTGTACTGACTCAAGGGAAATCAACAAAATAACCATAACGTACATATTTCCATTGCCAAGGATGGAAGATCTGATGGATTGCTTGAGTGGAGCCAAAAAAAAATCAAAGATTGATTTGAAAAGTGGATATCATCAAATTCGTATGAGATAAGGAGATGAATGGAAGACAGCCTTCAAGACAAATGAAGGATTGTATGAATGGCTTGTTATGTCATTTGGTCTAACAAACGCACCGAGTACTTTCATGAGATTGATGAACGAAGTACTGAAGGATTTCATCGGAAAATTTGTCATTGTGTATCTTGATGACATACTGATTTTCAGTAAGACAGAGGCAGAGCATCTGGAACATTTGGCTACAGTTATGAAGAGGTTACAACAAGAGAAGTTGTTGATAAACATGAAGAAATCCTCATTCATGAAGACAGAGCTCATTTGTTTGGGGTTTGTTATTTCTGCAGATAAGTTGAGGATGGATCCAAATAAGGTGGAGGTAATTAGGAATTGGCCATCACCGAAGAATATATTTGAGGTGAGAATTTTTCATGGATTGGCTAGTTTCTACCGGAAGTTCATCAAGAATTTCAGTGGAATTAGTGCACCAATGATGGACACACTGAAGAAGAGACACAAATCTTTTCACTGGACAGAAGAAGGTGAGAAAAGTTTCAATCTGTTGAAAAGGAAAATCACGGAACAACCAATTCTGGTGTTGTCGGATTTCCAAAAGACATTTCAAGTAAAATGTGATGCAAGTGGATTTGCAATAGGGGTAGTCTTGAGTCAAGAAGACAGGCCGATAACATATTTCAGCGAGAAGTTGAATGAATCCAAGATAAAATACTCCACGTATGATAAGGAATTCTATGCTATTATTCAGGCATTGAAGAAATGGAAACATTACTTAATTCCTAAGGAGTTTGTCTTGTATAGTGATAATCATGCATTGCAATTTGTGACTCAATAGGAGAAGTTGAATCAAATACATGTTAAACCGGTTGAATATATGCAAAATTTCACTTTTGTGATTAAACATATTTCTGGAACTGCTAACAAAGTTGTTGATGCTTTGAGAAGGAAATGTTTGCTATTGCAGGAGTTCAGAGTCAAAACACTGGGTTTTGATTATCTCAGGGACATGTACAGAGATGATCCAGATTTTAAAGAGGTGTGTGAAGCAGCTGAGAATCCAATTCTCAGGGATAGAAGCCAATGGGCAGAATACATGATCCAGGAAGGATTATTGTTTAAGGGTAATCAACTTTGTATTCCAAAATGCTCCATGAGGGAGAATTTGCTGAAGGAGAAACACAGTGGAGGATTGGTCGGGCATTTCGATCATGACAAGACATTCTCAAAGCTAGTTGAGTCATATTATTGGCCAAGAATGAGAGAAGACATCAAAATATTTGTGGACAGATGCAGAATTTGTCAGCATTCAAAAGCGAAGAGACAGAATGCAGGCTTTTATCAACCGTTACCCATACATGATAGGTCGTGGGATGCAGTCAGCATGGACTTCATATTAGGGTTGTCGAGAACACAAAGAGGGTTTGACTCGATCTTTGTGGTAGTGGATAGATTTTCTAAGATGGAACACTTCATACCATGTCAGAAAACCAGTGACGCAACTCACATTACGAATCTGTTTTTCAAAGAGGTCATTCGACTTCACGGCTTACCAAGGAGAATAGTCTTGGATCGAGACACCAAGTTCGTGGGACACTTCTGGAGAACCTTATGGAAAAATCTAGGAACAAACTTGTCGTTCATTTCATCTTATCATCCTCAAACGGATGGACAGACCAAAGTTGTGAACAGAAGTTTGGGAGACTTGTTGAGGAGCTTGGTGACAGAACACCACAGTCAGTGGGACAATATTCTGCCACGGGAGGAATTTTCTTATAATGATTCAATCAACAGAAGCACAAGGCAGAGTCCATTCCAGATTATTTATGGGATGCATCCAAGAGGAGTTTCAAAATTGAGAGATTCAGAACAGAATGAAACTAGGAGTTCTAGTGCAGAGGATTTCGCAGAGGCAATGAAGGAACTTCACATCCAGGTGAAGGAGCGATTGCAAAACTCAAGCCCAGAGTATAAGCGCAGAGCAGATCAACACAGGAGACAACTTCAATTTGAGGTTGATGATTTGATTCTAGCACATATGAGAAAGGAAAGGTTCCCGAAAGGGACATATAACAAACTGAAGATGAAGAAGATCGGACCATGTAAGGTCTTGAAGAAATTTGGGGCAAATGATTATGATATTGAATTACCTGATGGGACTGGAATTTCTCCGATATTCAATGTCTTAGATTTGCTCCCATACAAAGTTGAAGCAGGAACAAGTGATGAACAACCAGAAGTTTAGTGGACTAAACAAATTCCAGTTGCAGAAAAGTCACAGATGGAAAGCATACTGGACAAAAGAGTTAGCAAGAGGACTAGGAGAAAAGAATACTTTGAATATTTGGCCAAGTGGAAGGGACATCCGGTTGAATATGTCAGCTGGGAGAATGAAGCAGAGATTTAAAATCATGGACAGACCATGCAAGAGATCATGGACAGGAGCCCATGACAATTTTCAAGCAAGGGAGTATGATGCAGGAGCATCGCCAACATCAAGCAAGCATGGGGCAGGCGCCAACGCATTTTGGCACACGATAAAATTGTTTGAATCTTTTTGAAGTTGGATGCACGAAACTTAAATGTAACAATTAAGGGAGGGCATACTTCCATATTGTTAATAGACCTTGAGCGTCCCGCTCTCATATGTATTAGGTGAAGTCACTTATGTTAGTTAATGTTAGTAGGTAGATTTGAATTCTCAAACTAGACAGTTTTAGGACCGAAGAGGGAAAACAGATATAGACAGCCTCACTTGTATCATTGTAATAGTAGTAAGATATAGCATAGAGAAGAGAGCAAAGAGCTGTAGTTGAAAACACCCATGTACAGAGATTTGAATTAATAGAAAGAGCTTCGATTCAAATTCATGGTGTCGTATTTGTTCTCTGTGTATGCATTATGAATGTCATTCTCATGGATGTTTATTCTATGTTATGCATTTACTTTTATGTGTGACAGCCTCACTTGTATCATTGTAATAGTAGTAAGATATAGCATAGAGAAGAGAGCAAAGAGTTGTAATTGAAAACACCCATGTACAGAGATTTGAATTAATAGAAAGAGCTTCGATTCAAATTCATGGTGTCGTATTTGTTCTCTGTGTATGCATTATGAATGTCATTCTCATGGATGTTTATTCTATGTTATGCATTTACTTTTATGTGTGAATGTATGATTTCATATTTAATGTTTGAAATATGAAGAGAGGGAGAGTGGAGAACGAGTTTCAATTGTTTCTCGGTCTGAGTAAGAGTTTTCCTACAAGGAGTGCAGTGAAATTGTCCGCAAGGTGTGCGTCGACAGAAGTCAGAGTTCATCTCTGAAAACTCAGAAGAGATAACGTTATTCTCACTCTCGCAGAAGTGCAAATTTAGCACAGGAGCCATGCAAGGAGTGCGCAGGCTGAGTGAAGTCTTAGTGTTTGCAAACTGAGCGAAACTATGAAAGACTATTGTCGCAGGGAGTGCACAGAGTCGAAGGATTCAATACTTGGAAGTATTGGAAAGTTGTCGCAAGGAGTGCGTGTAGGAGTCATCTTGAAGACTCGAGTTGTGGAGAAGCTCAAAGGAATTTGTGTCTTGAATGTTGGAAAGAGACGCAGCAACGTTGGTTCGCTGGAGGACAAGTTTTCGTGAAGATAACGTATTCGTTTCGCCAAAATTGTCAAGGAGGAATTTGACGGTCAGAATCCTCTGTGGAGGATCCGTGAAGTCCCAAAAGCCATCATATCTCACAAAGGAGCAGGGGAGTTACGGTATCATTCGGCATCGGATTGTAGGATCCAGAACAATGAGGGTCGTTGGATCACCCACGAAATCGCATCTCGGGATTTCGGGAGGTGAAGGGTTTAAATCTTTGTAACTAGACTCGCGAAATCGTGAAAGGCGAAGTCCCAAACTAGCGAAGGAATCTGAGTCGTTTGCTAGAAGAAGGACATGTGTCGTGAGATCACCCGTATCGGGGACTCGGACATTGGAGGCCAGGAATGGAGGTCATTCAACTTCGCGAGAAGCGAAGTCGTGAAATAATCTAAGCCATCTATTTGAGGAGGACAGGTGGCAAAGATCAGGGAATCTCGTGAACTCGGAGGTTCGTCGGGTGAGAGACCAAAACTTAGGTGCTTGAAGTCGCGAGAAGCGAAGTCACGAAATAATCTAAGTCGTCTATTTGAGGAGGATAGGTGGCAGAGATCAAGGAATCTCGTGATCTCGAAGGTTCGCCAGGTGAGAGCCCAAAACTTAGGTGCTTGAAGTCGCGAGAAGCGAAGTCGCGAAATAATCTAAGTCGTCTATTTGAGGAGGATAGGTGGTAGAGATCAGAGGATCTCGCGAACTCGGAGGTTCGTCAGGTGAGAGCCCAAAATTTGGGCACTCGAAGTTGCGAGAAGCGAAGCCGCGAAGTGTCGAGGTTGCACCTAAGAGACACATGGCAGAACCACATGGTGGACCCGGGGAATAATCAGTCAGACACACGTCATGCTTTTGGAAGAGTCAACATCCTGTTGACCTCTCGCGTCTCGGGAACTCGGGAGATAAGGGAACGAAAGCTCGAGCCTTCCACTCGTGAAATCGTGAGTAGTGAAAGGTGCTAGTACTTATCCTATCTGGTGGTCATGCAAGAAAGGTGCTAACGGAGAAGGATCCATAATCATTTCACGATCTCAGGTATCGCGGATTTGGAGGAGGAAGAGTCGGAGTCTCAACTCGCGAGATTGCAAATTGCCGAGAAGGACCTGTGGATCAATAATTTTGCAGATTCCAGTCGGAATCAAAAGATCCGATTTGGCTCAAGGGCATATAGAATGATCCTGTGAGTAGATATCGGTCCCGAGGGCTGATAGGTCTACACCATTTGGCCTAAGACCGAAGGAATTTTTGAGAAATATTTATGACTGTATATTTCAGTTTGTAAGCCGAAGGGGCATGTAGTTGTAAATTGTATGTTATTGAAGATTGATATGAGTGTTTCATCATATTTGTCTTCTATGTTCTTTGTTCTATTTTTCATCTTATTTGAACGTATTGTTGGTTTTAAGGATTAAAATTTTCCTTTGATTGATGGATTCTTGATGCGGTAGAGGATATGTTGTAAGCTTGCCTATTTATCATTGTTTATTGTTGAGACACATCTAAAGCTTTTTTGCAGAGAGGATCTCTGCTTAGCGAGCATTTGTCTTTATGTTAATTCTCTCATTCTTCTCTTCATCATTATACAGATGTTTTTTCTGATAGGGAGATTAAATGCCTTCAATGGGAGGATTGTTTATGACTCCATAGCCCAATGGTCCATCATTGATCTACAGTGATATCTGTTTTCTTTTCCTTTCTTTAAAGTCTTGTTGACCCACCTTTTCAAAACCAAACTTATCTTTTACATTTCAATGGGTATTGGGCTTATCCTCTAGCAGTATGAGGGTGATTCTCAGTGCTAACACATTGCATGTACAATATCCAACATTTCCTTTTCATAGGTAAATTGGCCCAAATAGTGCTCTAAAATTTGTTTACTAGTGAAAGTCAAAGGTTTTCCATCTTGCATGAGGACTACCCAAATTTATTTCCCTGAAACATCACATTCAAGTACAAAAGTCTTGGTGAAGTCAGGAAGTTCCAAAACAGGAGTTGTTCACATATCCTCTTTCAAAGCTTGAAAGGATTGATCAGTTGTGGTAATCCAACTAAAAGAATTATTTTTAAGGAGAGTTGTGAGAGGAGCTTCAATTTTAACATAATTCTAAACAAACTTGCAATAATAACCCATTAAACCCAAGAAACCACACAATATTTTAAGAGTTTTAGGGAAAGGTCGTTCCTTCATAGATTCAATTTTCTTAGGATCCATGCATACACCATCCTTGTCGACAATATGACCAAGGTACTCAACTTCAAAGGCTCCAAAATCACATTTAGACTGTTTGAGAAAAAGTTGGTGCTTATACAATAGATGAAGAACTTCATTCACATGGACGAGATGGAATTTCCAAGTTTTTCTATAGATGATAATATCATCAAAGAAAACTAAGACAAAATGACAGAGGAAATAATGAAAGACATGATTCATGAGACTTTGAAAAGTGGAAGGGGCATTACATAGGCCAAAAGGCATGACCAAGAACTCATAGTGACCCTCATGAGTGTGAAAGGCAGTTTTTGGAATATCATCCTCTTTCATATGGATTTGGTGGCATCCAAAACATAGATCGAGTTTAGTAAAGTATTGAGCCCCACGCAATTCATCGAAAAGGTCATCAATGATAGGAATGGGAACTTTTATTTGATTGTGGTTTTGTTGACGGTGTGAAAATTAGGACACATGTACCACGTTCCCTCTTTCTTGAGTACAATGTATACAGGAGAAGAATAAGGGTTGGTATTGGGATGGATAACACCCGCCTCTAACAATTCCTTAAAAAAATTCTCAATTTTATTTTTTTGTGCAGAGGGAAGATAATAAGAGGGAACATTGGAAGGAAGACTATCAAGGACTAGGGGAATGGAATGATCATGGGTGCCTTAAGAAAGGGTGATTCCTTGGGGAAGGTGAAAAAACGATTGGTGTTGGGTTAGTAGAGATTGAAGGTCATAAGGCATAGTAGGTGATGGTGTCTCAAATTCTTAAATGGAATGGAGTTGGGAAATAATGTCGAAATGACCTTTTTTTAGTAGCATTTACATTCTCTGGGAACTCATGATCTCAAGGGAGCATGTCGTGATTCCTTGGAACTTATATGGTTGTCCCTCCTGTTGGAATTCCATGGTCAAATATTTAAAATCCATGGTGATGGAGCCGACTGTGTGTAACCATTAAACACCAAGCACAATGTCACAATAACCCATGTCAATAGTAAACATATGAGATTTCAGATGATAGTGACCAATTTGTAAGCGCACATTTACACAATTCCCCCCACATTTAATGGAACCACCATTGGCAATCATGATTTGAAAATTGTTGATTTCTTGGATTTAAAGGAGCACCCCTTTTCCCCAAGAGTTATGATTCTTATTAGGATACTAATATAACCACCAAGGTGAAATGAGGCAAAAAGTATGACTTACAAGAAAACGTTAGATAATCAGAAAGAATCCTTTGAAACTCATTCAAATGCCTCAGATATTAAAATGACACTTACCATGAAACTTGACTAGTTACCTCATGAAGCAAGACTTGTTTTCTTCATGTGAACCATACCGATGTGGTGGAAATTTCTCTGTTGTGGACGATGATGGTAAAATGTGGTGAAGAGGAGGGGTTGTGTGGGATATGTTGGTCATCCAACTCTCGGCACTCCATGTCTGCTACCTGTTGGCCTCAAGACTCAATCTCCTTATTTACCCCTAGATGTGGGAGAGGTAACATCTGGCTCCTACATCTGGTACAACCTATTCCTACACACATATCTAACAACAACTACATCAATGTATATCGGGTAGTGTGTCTTCAAACTCCGCATATGGTATGTCTTCAATATATGGATGGGGAGGGATGGGGGAATTGGTGGAAAATTTGATGTTGTCCCTTCATGACTGAGTACTTGCATCTTCATTCTTCTTAAGGATATTTAAATATTCAAGATCCTTTCTTTTGTATCTTGAAAGTTTCTCTTCATATTGGTTGGTCTTTGCAAAAAACTCATCACAATCAATATTATCCTCCTAAGAAAATGGTAAGGCTACCAAATATTGACTTGGATCAAGAGAATGATGAGGTTCTACCTGCTGAAAGGGTATGTCAAACTCATCATAACTCCAAAAATCTGGGCTACCAAGTTCCTTCACATGCATCTTCAAAAATAGTTAACTATATAAATCATCGAAAGTGCCATCTCTCATTGGGATGCATGCATGAATAAGGTACATACTGAGATAGCCCCCCAAAGTAGTAGCCCACTTTATAGACATGAGAATACCCCATGCATCTAGTACATCAAGCATTATCACATCCATCTTTATATCAATGTGGGGGTGTTGTGTTGGTTTTGTCCCTTGGGTGAGAAAAAACAAAACACTTGCATGCTTAGTTAAATATGCTAAACAAGACAAAATTTTGTGAGTTGATTAGATCAACCAAATACACATGAAAAAAAAAAAACAACTAAGAAATAAATGTTAGAGAAGCTTGAGAAACTAGAACCATGAAAATCAAAAATTGACCAACATATAGCTACAAATTGATCAATGTATTGATAGGATAAACACCGTAGAGAAAGGCAGGGACTTATGAGTCCCCTCTTCCTCCTTAGCAAGGCTCTTGATTTCCCTAATTGAGAGATCTTCTCTTCATACAATGGAAGATATGATAATGGTGAATAAATAAAATGCCTATTCCCTCAAGAGGTGAGTGGAATGGCCTATTTCAATGGTGTTTGAAGGCTTCAAAGAGAAAAGAGGATTCTCAAAGAAGAATTCTTGCAGCATAACAATACCTTGAAGTTCTTATTTTCTTAGCACGCTCGTGGCACATATTTATAGCATCCATACATGGAAAGATATAATTGGTTCATATTGTGAACAAGGGGCCTTTTAGGGCACTTCATATCCCTTGACCAGCCTCCAAGCTATATTTCTCTCAGATTTGAGTGTTAAATTGTGTTGGGAGTCAGACTAGAAATGGTTGAGGGGCCGACAAGATTCATAAATGCACCGTTCATAGAAGTGTGCAAATTTTCTCATCGACAGTCGTGCATTTTGCGCACAGTGCACGCTGAGGCCTGTGTTGGTTTGTGCATTCTGCGCATTGTGCGTGCACTCCCTTTGGTGAATTTGTGCACTTTTATTTTTGAACCAAGTGTATAGTTTTTTTCCTTTTTAGTGGACTTTAGTGTTGTAGGTGGACTAATTGTTGTTAGCCTTGATGTTTTGTTTAACCAGTGTGTGCAATGTCATGGACAATTTTGCAGTGATAACAGATTCCCCCTAAGGTGTGAAGTTAGGAGCATACGTATAGTCGAAATACATCAAATTATTTTGTTGAGAGTCCCATTGTAATGAAGAGTGAAGAGAGGAACTGCAAGAGTGATCCGTCGAAGTGAGAGGGAAAATTGTGGGACCCAAAACTTTCTCGAGGGAGGAAAAATAAAATATGTGTACAAACGAGACAGGCATGCCCCATGATAATAATGTGTAACTGCAACTGAAGGTGTATGATGATGTAGATAATTGCAATGCCCTCGGGGGAATTCGATAATGGCAGATGACAGTTATGACTGGTGAACGGGCTCTGAAGGGAGTAAATGACAAGAACTCTTTTTGTTGCTTCAGTGCCTTGTTGTTGAGATATGGAGTCCCTTATTGAAATCAAAAAAAGATAGAAAACAATATTTACAACAACAGAAGAGCGACTTAAGGCTCAAACGAAACATTTCTTCGGGAAATGCCCATTCATAGGTCCATTGAAAACTTCTTCGTCCTTCAAATCCTGCAACCTGTAGGTGTTGTTCAAGAATACTTCAGAGATCTTGAAGGGCCCAATCCAGAAGGCGTCGAACTTGTTGTGTTTTCCATTATCCTGCCTGGGTGCATCCCACTTAAGCACTAGATCTCCAAGCTTGAATTTCTCTTTTCTGACCCTTCTTATCAAAGGCCTACTTGATATTTTGCTGATGATCATGAGCTCTGTCCATTACCTGCTCTCTGGTTTGTTGCATTTACACTAGTTGATGAATTCTTCTGACCATATTATCTGGCTCTCCCTCATAATCTTGAAATAATTTTTCTACAGGTAGAGCCAGTTGAGTGGGAAATACAGCTTCTGTCCCATAAACAAGTTGAAAGGGGGAGGTGCCCAGGGACCTCTTTGTTGTCACTCAATCATCCCACAGAGTGAATTTTAGCTTTGAATCCCATGCCTTCTTATTGTCTTCCAACAGTCTTTTAATGAGCTTGATCAGACTTTTATTGGAAGACTTTGCCACTCCATTGCCTTGGGGATAATAGGGAGTGGAATGAATCAGTGAAATCTCAAACTACTCACAGAACTTGATCAAAGGCTCAGACTTGAAGGAAGTATCATTATCAGTAATGATTCTACTGGGACAGTCAATCCTTGTTATAATATTTTCAAGAAAATCAATGATCACCTTGTGTGAAGCACTCCTGGTAGGGATAGCTTCTATCCATTTGGTGAAATAATCTATTGAGGTTACTATCCACCTATGTTGGCCACTTGAAGCAGGATGAATTTCCCCAATGAACTCCAACCCCCATTGTTGAAAGGGTGTTGAAGCTATTACAGGCTTTAATGGCAAGGATTTGAGTTGTTTCTTTCCTGCGAATTGTTAACATTTGATGCAGGCTCTGACTTCTCTGCAGACATCAGCGAATAAGGTGGGCCAGTAGCAATGTTACCAGAACCGAATCGGTCATCGAACCGGTCGACCCCAAAAACCGGAACTGGACCGGAACCGGAATAAAACCGGAATAAAACCGGATCAAAAAACCGGTTTCTAAAAATACATAAAATATTCAATTTTTCGAAAAAAAAATACATATTCATGTGAATCCATGTGAATCCAAACCATTATACACAAATTTGCAAAGTTTCTCATATATATTCATGTGCATCCATGTGAATCCAATTCCAGAATCCAGATTCCAAACCATTATACACAAATTTGCAAAGTTT
>ML783541.1:28233-46152 GCA_009831015.1 Picea engelmannii | reverse complement strand
GTAATCATCTTCTTGCGAATGCGAGTAGCCGTCACATCTCTTCTCAGAGATAAGCTGCCACCATTCTAGCAAGTCTTTCACTCTGTATTTTTACAGTCTCTGTACATTTCTTTCATTAATAGAAATCATGTATTACTGTATATATGTGTTTATGGTTGCATCTCTGATACATTTCTGTTATATTTTTGAACATTTGTGATATCTCTGTGCATTTCTTTATTATATCTCTGATCTCATTTTGTGCCGAAAACAATCTGGATCAAAGTGTTATTGAATTTAACCCCTAACACTTTACAATTAGATTCAGCCAACATCTTAGCTAAACCCTGGCCTTTAATCAGCATGGTGGGATTTATTTCAAGATCAAACTCAAGGATTCTGGCAATCCATCTACTCCTCCTTCCATATATGTCAAGTTGTATAAGAATATCCTTCACAGAGGCTGAAGGAACATATGTAATTACTTTTGAGTGCAATACATAGACTCTGAAAGATTTGAGTGATTTCACCAGGGCATAGGCTTGCTTTTCCATAATGTCATACCTGATCTCGGCATCCCTCAATGTTCTACCAAAAAATGAAAAACGTTGCTCCAACCCTGCATCATTATTTTGTAGTAGGACAGCAATTATTGTATCAATGGAGGCGAACGAAAATATCAGGAAGTCCTTGGAATAATCAGGACTGATAAGAACGGGTGCCTCAAACAATGCATGCTTTATTTGATCAAAGGATTCCCTGGGTTCAGCAGTCCACTTTACCTCATTCCCCTTTTTGAGCATGGTTGTAACAGGCTTCACCAACTCAGCAAAATTTGAAACAAATCTTCTTAGAAAGTTAATCTTCCCCAGGAAAGACTGGACTTCTTTTCTGGATCTCAGGAGTGACAGAGTTTGGATTGCTTCGACTCTGTTGGGATCAATCATCACCCCTTCAGCTGATACTATGTGGCCCAGCAACTTCCCCTCCTTTATGGAAAACAATGATTTATTTGGATTTAAGGAGAGGCCAAACTTCCTACACTTCAGAAAAACTCTTTTTAAATGTTCTCAGTGCTCTCTGTCAGACTTGTAGAAGATTGTGATTTCATCCAGATAAATGACCACGAACTTGTCCCTTTCTCCAATGAAAGCGATATCCATGGCTCGTTGAAAGGTTTCCCCTGCATTCATCAAACAAAAGGGCATTTTGGCATACATGAATGTACCCTAGGGAGTGGTGAATGTTGTCTTTTCTCTGTCCCTCGGCAGAACAGAAATCTGATTGTAGCCAGAGAAGCCATCAATCATGGAAATCATGGACGCTCATGTTACCCTTTGCAATATATGTTCCATCTTGGGCAAGGGGTAATTGTCCTTCTTTGATCTTTTGTTCAGGTTTTTGAAATCAACACAAAGTCTGATTTCCCCACTCTTCTTCCTCACTAGGACTAAGTTGGCCACCCACTCTAAATACCTCAAAGGCACGATGATCTAAGCATCCAGCAGTTTTTTTACCTCTTTCTCCATGATAGGCAGCGACATAGGATTGATCTGTCTTAGCTTCTGCCTAAATGTTTTGGCCTCTTCCTTCAGTGGGATCTTATGCTCAATGATAGGTGTGTCATAAGTTTTGAGGTCTTCATAGGTCCAAGCAAATACATCAGCAAATTCCCTTAATAACTCAGCATATTCAGCCCTCTGCTCTCTTGTCAAGTTGCTTGACAATTTGACAAGCTTTGGTTCCCTCTTTGTGCCAATGTTACACTCAGCTGTATCAGCATTATCTTTTGAGATTTGGCCCTTTATTACTACATCATTTCTGTCAAATCGTCTTTCCAAAGAAACCAGTCCCTTTGGGATGTGATTGCTAGGTAATTGAACAATGTGATGATCAGCAATTTTGTTGAGAAAAATATATGCCTGAGAGTCTTCTTCAGAGGCAGAGTCTTGATCAATGTGCAGCGCTAAAAATTCTTCAGTAGTCTCCAGGAACCTTTTGATCTCAAGATCATCTTCAAACACCTTCCAATTCTTGACATTGTCAGGTCTGGAGGTCCTATATTTTACTTATGTGTCATATATGAGCTTAGGTGGCAGAGGGACTCTGAAATTGCTAGCCGAATTAGCCAGGGAATCAGCCACAGAGTTTTCTCCTCTTGGAATAAATGATATATTGAAGGCTAAGAAAAAAATGTCAATGATGTCCCAGGCTTCATTTTTGTAGCTCCTAAGCCGAGGGTGTTTGACCCAGTAAACATTTTTTATCTGTTGGATAATCAACTCAGCATATCCAAACACAGTGATCTCTTTAATCCCCATGTCCTTTACAGCCCTTAAGCCCAAAACAAGAGCTTCATACTCTGCCACATTATTGGTAGATTCAAACTCTAATTTGTATGAAAGAGATATCATTTCCTGAACAGGGGAAACAAACACTATCCCACCACCAGCACCAGCACCATCTTTAGAGGAAGCCCCATCAAAGAACATTTTCCAAATAGAAGTAATTGAGGGAGAGACTTCCTGGGGGAGAATTGGTTGCTTTCTTATTTGAAGAGGAGCCTCTAGGGTGTTGGTGAGATGAAACAATCTAGATCCCAAATCGGTATCAAGGGAAAAGATGGGATGATTTATGGGGTCTGCTTCATCACTGACAATATAGGTCAGTGGAGCTTCTCTGTACAGTCTTCTGTGCTCCCCTCCAAAGACTGGAATGATGGCATATGTGAGGTCCATCTGTAATGTTCCTCCAAGACTTTTTATCCATGATCTTGACAATAACATGCCAAACTTGGAAGGGACATCAGCTACCAGAATGTCCATGACCACACTCTTCATGGGAAACTGGAATAAGGATACCACCAGATCTTTGATGACTCCAAGACATTGCACTCTCATTGAATCAAAAGAGTACAAGTCATGGTAGGCCTTTGTGACTTCCAGACCAAGTTATTCCATGACAATTTTGGGTATGAGATTATGAGAGGCCCCTGAATCCATCAGACAATTGTGCAGCACCTTGTCATGTATGTTCACGGATGTGTAGAAGGGAGGGGATGAATCATTTTTGTCTTCTACCATAGGACCTAGGATTACTGCAGGCTTTTCATCTTGCAAATTGATTGAGTCTGTAGGACGGTATGAGGGTTCAGACTACAATATCTTGGAGAGGCTCTTTTTAAAATCTTCATGTTTGACCAGCTCAAAGAGGGGTACAGGGGATCCTAATTTTTTGAATTTCATGCTCAAAATTTTAGATTTTAATGACTAAAATCAGCAAATTGATATTATGTCAAAAACTTAGCAACCTAGAGATAACCATCTTCATAAACTTCATAAATGCAAAAGCCCACATTCAGAAATTTCCATAAGCAGAAATACACATTGCTAAGAAAAAATATGCAGCGGAAAAACACAGTGGATAGCAACCCAATAACAATCAAAAATTTAGGCAAATGTCAGGGAAAACCCCAATGTGGGGAAACCCAACGAGAGAGAGAGAGAGATCTTATTATTATGCTTCAATAAAGTACAAAACAACAACAAATCTACATTTCCAGCCAAGGAAAATACCTCACGGCACCAAATTTGTCCCACATAAATCTGCCTCGTTTTCCATGCCAAAACCGTACTGTTGTACAACCTCCTTCTGCCTCATATTTCGTCCCCACAGTCAGTTGTACGGATTGTTCTATACGGCCCAAAAACAGCGAACAGAGAATAGAAATCTGTCTTGAAATTCATGCCCGAAATGCCTCGATTTTTGTGCCAAATCCATACGACTGTACGAAATTGTACAGACTGTACGGATCCGTACAGTATGGCCTCCTACAGTAGAAAAGTATTTCGTCCAAAAATTCACAAAAAAAAAATATCGAGAATTGTGCCCTCCTTCCTTGGAAAATGTGTTCTCTTTGTTGCTCACTTTCCTCTCTCAAGCATGCTCAGAAAATATCTCTAACTCTCCTCCCGATGTCTTCACAACATGTCTTGAACACTACCCAATGCATTCTTTTATAATCTGAAAATGACATTTTCCCCCCAAAAGTGTCTTTTCACCTACCTCAACCCTAGATCCAAAGGCCAAGATTAGATCTTTCCTTTTTCAAGATCAAGGGTCATGATCCATTCTCTCCAAAATGTCTCATTTAAAATTAAAGTAAATTTCACTTTATTACATAAGTGATTTATGAAAATAAAGTCACTTTAAAAATAGAAGGTACACTTTATTAAAAAAAGTCACTTTAATAAAAGAACCACTTAAAACAACTTTATAAAACCTATTACAAAGTTAAGTGCCTGGTATTGTAAATATTAAGGTAACATCCACATACAAGACAAAATATGCGAAGTACCTCCCGAGCTAAAAAATCTAACAGTCCCTCTTAGCGAGGGAGGTACTTCTGGTATCACCACCAGAATTTGTCTCCATCTCATCAGTTGTCATAGTTTCTCCCTTTGTACTAGAAGTATGTTCTCCCTCTGAACATAAAGCCACTACTCCCACTGCATTGGAAGCCTCTGCTACTACCTCCGTTGTACCACAAACTGAAAACATGCTCTTAGGAGACTGCACACTCTCCTGAGCATCCAACTGTGTTGACTCATGCTTGTTGAGTCCCTTGAGAGTCCCAGAAGAAGACTGAGTGCCATGTATCAACTCTCTCTCCCGTGCTACCTGCCAACTCTCTGACACAAAATTTGAGTCCAGAAATCCACTAGACCCCAACACAAGTCTACCCAACAACTTGTACAAGCCCTCATACTTGACACCAAGCATTACTGTTGTGTCAGCTGTTGCTCCCATGGGATACAAAAACACATGTCCACTGTTGAAAACAACTCCAAATCCACTCTCATCCAAAGATGACACTGAGAGAAAATTAATTGTCAACTCTAGAACATATAACACATTACCAACCTCCAGAAGACCTCTGGACTCTAGTTGGAATCTCATCCTTCCAACCCCCTTTACTGCATGTTATGGGTTGGCTCCACAATCCATGCTACAGTCTGATTCTATCTCTATAAGATCGAGGAAAACTGACCTCAACCCGGTCATGTGCCGAGAAGCACCACAGTCCACAAACCAAGATTCAATGTCCTTGAACACTAGGCATCCACTGCCCACGGAACCAGCAGTGAGAGAGAACTCCTTCTCAAATCTCTAAGTAAACTCTACAACTTCTGCTGAAGCTGACACCTCTGGTTCCAAATTCTTCTCCTTCTTGTTCGAACACTGACTAGCATAGTGGCCAGTCTTGTGATATGAAAATCATCTCACCTTGCTCATGTCCTTCTTCTTGCCCTTTAACACAAGAGAAACATTCTTGTCATCTTTGTCCACCTGACAAAGAACCTTTTATGCCTTATTCAAGCAAATACAACAGCAAATCACTTGTTGTTCCAAGTGTCAAATGTTGCCCACTGAACTTCAGCGCACAAGCTCTGATACCATGTAGATTTTAATGACTAAAATCAGAAAACTGATATTTTGTCAAACACTTAGTGTTTGCACCCTTTTCGTCACCTTGGTGAGCAAATAAGAGGTGCTTACATGCCCAGTTGGGTCTTGCTGAGCATGACAGTTGTAGAAGAAAGAGTTAGAGAAAGAAAAACAAAAATATAAGCAAGAATTAAACTAATACAAACTAAAATCATAAGCATATGGATATAGAGATAACAAACACAAAAAGACCAATATCACCAATGTTTTTAGGCTGATCTATTGATGAAATCAAAGCACAATGAAGAAAGGGGACTATGTGTCCCTTCTTCCTCCAAAGAAAGGCTCTTGGACCCTCACAAACTTGCTCTCCTTACAACAAGAAAAAAAAAATGGTGATGAAAGAACTCCTTTGCAAATACACTCAATGGAGAGGTGGATTTCTCAATGAAATGGTGCCAAAGTGATCTTGTCAAGGATGGAGTCCTTAAAACAATATAAGTAGCATAACATTGCATGAAATTCCTTGAGAAAATGAGGTTTCTTCATGGCTTTTTATAGCATTGCATTGGGTTATTGTGTAACTCCCTTGTAGTGTGAAAAGAGGCCATTTAGGGCATTATTAGGTCTTTGACCAGCCCACCATTCGGATTTAGCTCATATTTGAGGGTCAAATCGGCTTGGGAGCTGATCCATAAGTGGTTGGGAAGCCGACCAATTCAATAAATGCATCGTTTAGCAGGTGCACGGGTTTTTGCGCCAACATCCGCGCATCGTGCGCGTATGCACGCATGGTACGTTCATGTTCCGCGCATGTGCGCGTGCACCCAACTTCTGTAAAGCGCTCTTCAATTTTTCACTACTTTGTATAGTTTTTGACCTTTTTGGAATGCTGTGAAATTAATTCAGTGCCATGAATGACTTCATTACTGTTTGACGATGCTGAGTTCTTGTCGCCATGTGCGGACGAAATTCCAGTGATAACACTTAGCAACCTGAAGATAATTATCTTCATAAACTTCATAAATGCAAAAGCCCACATTCAGAAATTTCATAAGCAGAAATACACATTGCTAAGAAAAAATATGTAGCGGAAAAACACAGTGGACAGTAACCCAATAACACTCAGAAATTTAGGCAAATGCCAGGGAAAACCCCAATGTGGGGAAACCCAACGAGAGAGAGCGAGAGAGAGAGAGAGAGAGAGATCTTATTACTATGCTTCAGGAAAGTACAAAACAACAGCAAATCTACATTTCCAGCCAAGGAAAATACCTCACAGCACCAAATGTGTCCCACAAAAATCTGCCTCGTTTTCCATGCCAAAACCGTACTATTGTACGGCCTCCTTGTGCCTCGTTTTCCATGCCCACATTCAGTTGTATGGATTGTTTTGTACGGCCCAAAAAAAGCGAACAGAAAATAGAAATCTGCCTCGAAATCCATGCCCGAAATGCCTCGATTTCCATGCCAAATCTGTATGACTGTACGGATCCGTGTAGTACGGCCTCCTGCAGCAAAAAAATATTTCGGCCAAAAATTCACAGAAATTTTTTTATCGAGATTTGTGCCCTCCTTCCTTGGAAAACGTGCCCTCTTTGCTGCTCACTTTCCTCTCTCAAGCATGCTCAGAAAATCTCTCTAACTCTCCTCCTGATGTGCTCTCAACATCCTCTCGATGTCTTCACAACATGTCTTGCATACTACCCAATGCATTCTTTTATAATCTGAAAATGACATTTTCCCCCCAAAAGTGTCTTTTCACCCTCCTCAACCCTAGATCCAAAGACCAAGATTAGATCTTTCTTTTTTCAAGATCAAGGGTCATGATTCATTCCCTCCAAAATGTCTCATTTAAAATTAAAGTGAATTTCACTTCATTACATAAGTGTTTTATGAAAATAAAGTCACTTCAAAAATAGAAGGTACACTTTATTAAAAAAAGTCACTTTAATAAAAGAACCACTTAAAACAACTTTATAAAACCTATTACAAATTTAAGTGGCTGGTGGTGTAAATATTAAGGTAACATCTGCATACAAGACAAAACATGCAGAGTACCTCCCGAGCTAAAAAATCTAACAAAAATTAAAAGAGGAGGGGGGATTTGGGATTTCTTTTACTTCAGGAACAAGGGCTTTGACCACTGGAGGAGGGGTCTGTGTCTTCTTAGATTTGTCACTGTCTTCCATATCTTTGGCAGTCTTCTATTCACTGGTGGGTTGCTCAAGAACATCAGGCGTTCCAACTTTCTTCTTGGATCTGAGGTTGTATCTATTTTGACTGCTACTAGCCTTGTCTCCCTTGCTCAGCTCATTAAGTTGATTGTCCATGAGAGACTCCTCATATGTTGATCGAGTCAAATGAGAAAAAGGGAAAGTGTCTCAAAAACAATGGATTTCGAGATCAAGCTCATCTATTTCCTCTCCTTCCTCACCAGCAACCAGGTTATTCTGAAGAGGAGTTGGGATCCTTTGATCGTCTCTATCTATGTTCCTTTGTTCCCTTGGCATAATCTGGGGAACATTGTTGTTTGGCCTCCTAAAACCTCTGTTATTAGTATTTTGGGGATTTCTGTAAATTGGCTTCCCTTCTAATTCCAACCTTTCCATCCTAGCTGAAAGTGTTTTCAGCATCTTAGTTACTTCAACGATATGAGGGGAAAGGGAAGAAGAACTAGATGTGGAGGCTTCAGATCTCCTCCTAGGTATGTCTCTATCAGCTTTGTCTCTGAGTCGATTCATAGCTAATATATTTGAATCAACTTCCACAATTGAATCCTACATGTGAGCCAGGAAAGTTTCTTATCTTTCCCTCAACAAAAGGCAGAAATCAGGGTTGAAAGCGTTGGCATAAGTAATTTTGGCTGAAGCTTCTGAGGGCTTTATCTCAACAGGGATCTTATTGTACATCTTATTGAACCTCTTGGAGAAGTCGGAGACAAACTCTCCTTCCTTTCTCTTCAAAGACCCAAACTTTTTCATGTAGTAAATGAAGTCTTGCTTATCTCCCCACTGTCTCAAGAAGGCATTATCCAAAGCTTCTATCCCATCAACAGATCTAGGAGGTAAATCCCTAAACCACTTTCTGACCTCGCCTTCAAGGCTATGAACAAAAATCCTCATCCATATGTCTGCATGCATAATGACATGATGATCCGTAAAACTGTAAAAAGATTCAAGGTGTTCTTCTGCGGTTATGTCTCCTTCGCCTGTAAACTTGGGAAGCTGCTTGAGGTAGCCATCTGCTGGAAGGGCGTTGAGTGGCTGAGGAAACACAATGGGAGCATACCTAGCAGCTATTATGGCCTCCATCCTGGTCATGGGGGGATTTTCTCCTACCATAGGAATTTTTTATGGAGGAGAACTAGGAGGGGAAGGAGTTCAAACAGGGGAGACTGGAACTAAGCTTTCAAGTGGAAAGGGAAACAATGGAAGATTCAGAGAAAAATCTACAGGGCTCAAGTCAGCACAGGCTTCTATTTCTGCAGTGGCTGCAACAGTAATAGGAGGAGGGGTGATAAATCCAGGAGTGGGGAACTCTTATGTGGTCCTGGGTCTAGGCCAAGGTATAGCTTCAGGGGAGAGAGGAGTGACAAGGATTTCTCCCTCCAATCCCAGACCAAGAGGGGAAAACTCAACAGGAACACTCCCGAAATTTAAAGTTCGGGAAACTCCAGCAAAAGGTATGATAGGGGAATGAGGAGCAGAAAATGGAGTTTCTACAGAGAGAGAAGAAAAATTATCAGAAATACCTGGTTCAGCAGTAGAAGCTTCTCCTCTAAAGGCCTTTCCCTTTCTGATAATATTCTATGGGTCGGCTTCAAGTTTCACTAAAGGTAGTTGTGAAGTAGACCTTGTATGTCTGCCTCTAGAAGCCACAGTTGAAACAGTGGAGTCACCTGTGGGTTCGCATCAATGAAGTCACCAAGTGCACAGTAGAAATCTTGGAGGGCTCTGATTCCTGATGTACCTTCAGAATCAAAGGCTCAATTTCATTCAATCCCGGGGAAAATCTTCAACTTCGTCCCTGGCAACGGCGCCAGAAATGTTGGCACCAGAAGTCACTCCTGGATTGTGGCAGGAGTAAGCCTGATACCCATCATTTTATATGTCACAATAATTGAATTAAGGTGGTTGAATGGATGCAAACCCAGGAGAATATCATTTTAACTCAAGAAACTATGTCAGGCATGCACGAACAGGTGAGGTCCTGATCTAACTTCCATCAGTAAGTTGAATTTAAGGTGAGCATATGGAAGACTTGGTGAGAAGATGAACGAGACTGTTATGGGCATATGACCTTCCAGAATCTCAAGGAAGAAAAACAAGACACTGAAATATGTCGAACTGACAAAGCTACAACAACACAGTGATGGTTCGACTGGATCCTCCAATTTCGAGCATCACAATACTGTTGTAACAGCTTGATTGGATCCTCCAAATCCAAGCTATTTAGTGTGAGAGGGAAAGGTAACACAAGAAATTGATTAAAACTGGTGTAAAAATTGCAGTGATCAACCATACATCATCCTACAACATCACAACCCTCGACTAGATCTTCCAATTCCGAGTGTCTCAATATAGAGTTTACAGAGATATGACAAGAAGATGACTTTCATTAAATAGGAAGTCTCAAATACAAATGCATAGATAGGAAACCAATGCTTCGTCAAAACTTTACAATCAGGAGCCTAGCTCAACCATCGACACTAACAAAAAAGGCAAAAATGCCTCTAAATACTTGGAGCTGGCTCAATTTCCAAAGGCACGATCATATCATGAGTTCAATGCTTCACGTAGGCGAGTTTCCCTGTCAGGCTGTGCATGCAGACGTTGGTCAGACTGCCCATGCAGTCGGCTGTCAGACGCAATCTTTGTCAGACTGGACTGACAGTCACCTTCTACGCTTTGTCCCCTTTCTGACCTTCTATTTATGGAAGGAGATGACATTCAACCACCGTCAACCACCTTAATAATTTTTTTCTCGGGATTAGGTAAGGCTTGGTCAACTCTGCTCTTGGAAAACGTGGCAGCCTTTCCTTGGCCACTTCTGCTTCGTTGGACTGCTACGAGGGGGTCTAGCCTGCGAACATGGACGAAGATCTAACAGGGAGGCCAATGGCGCCAACAATGTGAAGGTGAGATGAGGGGTGTTGAGGTGGAAGCACCAAGTGGAGGAGAACGAGGGTTGTGACACCATACGAGAAGTGCCACAGGAAAATGGATAGGGCACAGGTGGAAGTGGCATGGAGCATGGGGGTACAGGTGTCGGGAGATAAGAGAGACGAAGGAAAAGGGGACATGACACCTGGGAGAGTAGAGGACAAGTGTGCAGTGGTGAAAGGTAGGAGAGAAGCGGGAGATATGAAAAGGGAATAGGAGAGGCAGAGTGGGGAGACACTTGTCACCAGGAGGCGAAGGCGGTAAGCGGAGGAGGAAGCAGTAAGGGGTTTTGGTGGGGGGCACATGAAATTTCCCATGTTGGGCCCCCCATTAAAGGCAGAATGATAAGGGGGTCCGGAATGAGACCTCAGATGTCGATCTGGGTGTTTAAATCTCAGTCGTTGAAACTTGCATGCCCTCACATCGGACCCCCCCCCCCACCCATTAAAGGTAGAATGGCGGGGGGGGTCTAGAATTGGACCTTGGTCGTAGATCTAGGCGTGCGGATTCTAACCGCTTAGATCCACATGTCTGATAAGGCCTATATTGGAAACCCCCCCCCCCCCTTGTGTTAAAGGCATAGAGGCGGGGGGGTCCAGAATTGAATCCCGACCGCAAATCTAGGTGTGCAGATTCTGGCTGCCCAGATCTGCTTGCTACTTAGCACAATGCATGTTTTGCACCTCAAACTTAGGATAAGTGGGTATTTGACCCGCTTCTTTCCCTTTTTTCTCCAAAGGAGGGCCATTCATAAGGAAAACACCCCATACACATTTATGTGATAACAGTGTGTACGGCCTCCTTCAGTGCGCCTCCTACAACTCTCAGATTGCAAATCAGAGAATTTTTTTATTTTTGTCCCCTAGGGTTTCTAGGATTTTTGTAGAATTTCGGCCTCTAGGGTTTCTACAGCTCATTGAAGGATTTTTGCATCTCACCAGGGTTCTTCTGAATTTCAAAGGCTTATTGTTGGCAGTCATAAGTCCAAATAAACCCAGGGTTTCTAGTCTAGCCTAGTTGTTATGTTTTCTATCCTAGTTGTTAGGGTTTGTGAAGAATCCACAAGCCATGATGAACAGAACATTGGTGGAAGATAGGATTGATGGATCAAGCAACTTCAGTTCCTGGAAATCAAGACTACAAATCACTCTAGAAGAGAATGATCTATTGAGTTTGATATAAAAGACTCTACCGTCAACAGCAACCGATGAAGAGAAGGTTGATTGGAAGGCAGACGATGTCAAAGCAAGGAAAACAATAATCTATTTAGTAAGAGATCATCTACTACCTCATATTGCTACCTTGAAAATAGCTTATGAAATGTATGATGCATTGAAGAAGATGTTTGAGAGAAACAACACAAAGAGAGGTCTTACATTGAAGTGCCAGCTTAAAAATATCAAGATGACGAAAGCTGACACCATTGCCAACTTCTTCATGAGGATATCAGAGATCATCTAGGTGTCATTGGAGAAACCATAACAGACAGAGAACTTGGCATGACTACTCTCAACGCTCTTCCAAGACATTGGGAACCATTTCTTCAAAGTATCAGTGGAAGAGAAGATCTACCTGAGTTTGATCGTCTATGGATAGACTGCACTCAGAAGGAAACCAGACTTATAGCAAGAGGAGTGCAAGACTCCCATCATGATGACAATCAAGCTCTTTCTTATTATGCAAAGAGAGGTAGAAGGAATGGAAGAAGTTTCAGCAAAGCATTCAAAGACAAGAAAACTTCAGCAGCTTCAGATCATGAACATAGAAAATACAATTCAAAGATTCAATGTTTCAGATGTGACAAGTATGGACACATTGCGAGAAATTGTCCTACCAAGAAGAAAGGAAGAAAACATGCCTCCACTGTCGATGTTGATTCATAACCACATCAGAGAGATGAAGATATAAAAGATGAAGCATTCTTCTTCATATCATCACTCTCAGGTATGGTTCCTACCGATATTGATATTTGGTTGATTGACAGTGGTGCTTCTAGACACGTGACTGGATATAGATAACATCTTACAAATCTTGTAGAAAAGAATCTCGTCTGCATGTTTTACTTGGTGATAAAGCCAGATATACTATGAAGGGAGTTGGAACTTCTACCTTCCAACTAGAATTTGGCATGCCACTTCAATTGAGTGAGGTACTATATGTACCTGGGATGAAAAGGAACCTTGTCTTTGTTTCTGCCTTAGAGGATAAATTCTACAAGGTTACTTTCTCTGAAGTAAAATTTCTTTCATGGAACAATAACTCACACATGGATTCTGCTCGGGTGATTGGTGTTCGAGAAACCAGTTTGTACAGATTGATTTTCCAACTAGTCCAGTCCCTATTACATGATATTATTAGCTTGAGCAAGCTATGGCATAAGAGACTTGCTTATTTACATTACAGATCCCTTCCCACTCAAGGGAATATGGTAACAGGACTTCCATATATACATGTTCAGCATTATGGAGTTTGTAGAGGTTGTGCTCTTGGAAAGAATGTCAAGGGGTCCTTTTTTAGCAGTGATAATAGATCCAAGGGGATCTTGGACCTAACACATACAGATGTTTGTGGACCCATGATTGTTTCTTCCTTGAACGGATATTTGTACTATGTGATCTTAATCAATGATCACTCTCAAAAGACATGGATTTACTTCTTGAATACCAAGGATAGAGTCCTTGTGAGATTTCAAGAGTTTAAAGATCAGGTTGAGAACCTGACCGGGAGGAGGATCAAGGTGTTGAGATCAGATAATGGAGGAGAGTACACCTCCAAGGATTTCAGTGATTTCTATATTGAGAAATGGATCAAGAGAGATTACATTGTTCCTTATAACCCTCGGCAGAATGGGGTTGCAGAGAGGAAGAACAGATCCATCATCGAAGCAATCAAAGCAATGATACATGATCAGGATCTACCTATGATTATGTGGAAAGAGGAATCCATGACAGTATTGTATGTTCAAAACAAGATTCCTCGTGATATTCTCAAGAACATGACTCTCGAAGAAGCTTTAACCATAGTGAATCCTGAGGTTGGACACTTTAGGATATTTGGGTGTCCAGTATACTTGCATGTACCCAAGGAGAAGAGGACCAAGCTAGACCCTTCAGGCAGAAAGGGTACATTTGTGGGGTACAGTGAATCTTCGAAGGAATACTGGATATACATCCTTGGTCAGAGACAAATCGAAACTAGAAGATATGTCACCTTTGAGGAAGAGATAGTCTTTCGAAGATCTAGAGAATCTCATATGGAGATTGACAGCGAGAAGAATCAAGAGACGGTACCTTCTCCCCCTTCAACAGTTCAAAGGGAGACAGTTATTGGTCCAGTTGATCCCATAGCTCCAGTTGATGTTCCTAGAGACATTTCAATAGGCCATAAGAGGCATGCTTGGTCTCGACAGAATATGCAAGAGGCAAAGGGACATGTAGCTCCTCGTGGCACATTCTGAGAGAGAAAGAGACCACAAAGATGTTTTAGCTATATTTCAACTATGAGCCACATCATTGATACTGAGACTTATTGTCATGGAGAAGCAGCAAGTTAATAGGTTTGGAAAGATGCCATGACCGAAGAATATCATTCCATCATGAAAAATGATGTGTGGGATATGTTTCTGAGATTGGAAGGGAAGTTTGTAGTGACTTCCAAGTGGATCAAACATGCAGTTGGTGTAAGTGTCGCAAAAGATTATGTGTCTTTGAGTACCACAAAAGAAGAGTACATTGCATTATGTGTGGGAGTCTGTGAAGCAGTGTCACTTTGCAAGCTCCTTACAGACTTATTTTATCATGAGATGGATTCCACCGTTATCCATTGCGATAACCAGAGTTGTGTGAAGCTCTCTGAGAATCCTGTGTTTCACGATAAATCGAAACACATTTAGATCAAATACCATTATGTAAAATATATGGTGCAGAGGAAAGTAGTACATGTGAAGTACCTTTCTATCATGAGCAAGTTGCAGATGTCTTCACCAAACCGCTCGCCAGGATGAAGTTCTAGTACTTATGTGAGAGACTTGGCCTAGTGGAGAATTTCTCCCTAGCTGAGAGGGAGTGTTGATGATTGCAACTTCATGAGACATCATCCAGATCATTCTCCTCTAGACTGAGTTGAGACATCTATGAGAGATCCTATGTGATGGGTGTGTCATACTCCTCTGGACTGAGTTGAGATGACGTGTGGTATCATGTCGTTCTCCTCTGGACTAAGTTGAGACGACTTGAGATGGTCTCCTATCAAACTCCTATGGACTTAGGTGAATGTGTGAAAGCCCATGAGTTGGGTGCATCGTTCTGAGATAGAGATGAAACGTTGTATTAGCCTCCTATGAGGAAAGAGTTGAGATGATTGACTCTAGATGACCCTCTTATGTAACGTAGTGAGAAAGAAGATCTGATGAGTTGGATGAGCAAAGTTGAACATGATCCTAGTGGTTGAGCACTAGTGAGTGTGGTTCTCCTGTCAGACGCAGTGAGATAGAGAGACATCCATGTGGTTGAGCACAGATGGATGTTTCCCTAGTGGTTGAGCACTAGTGGGTGTATAATATCCCTTGCTATATTGTTCATGAGTCAGACTTACTTGTAACTCTAATTGTTATGTAAAGGGTACAGGTCGACTCCACCTTAATGTAAAAGATAACTAATATGGTAATTATTAATTATAGTATAATTTGTTGAGGTCATCCATGTTGAGCCAATAGACACTTATGTTGACAAGTTCATTCTAATATAAATAAAGGTAAATTCCCCATTGAGGAATCATATCACAAGTATGAGTTTGGAAATTTTAGCAAACACTTGTTCTTGGGAAAAGTGCGCACCTCTCTTGGGCTCTAGGTTTCTGGGATTTGTGAGCAACATTTTGTGTGGTAAGTGTTTATGGTAGTGGAGGTCTTTCTATTGAAGAATATAGCAAAGGATTGGTTGGTTTTTATTTCCTTGTTGAGAAGGGTTTCCCATGATACTTCTTGTGTACTTGTGCATGGTGTTTCTTCTTGTGATCTTGGTTGTTGCAACAAATTGTCTATGGTTTAAGTAAAATGCCAAAATGGAATGAACTTCATGCTTAATCCTAGATTATTGAAAAATCAACATGGAATCAGAGAATAGGTCTTGAAGAACCCATTGCACAAACATTAAAGAAGTTGTCCTCCCTATTGTGCAAATTCATACGACCCTCTCTTGTTTGGCCTTTTCATCACTTCACACTTGGACGTTGGGGCTGAAATTTGGACAAAGGGTACTACCTCCTTCAGCACACCTCTAGAAGCTCTTAAAGTGAAATTCAGAGAATTTTTTATTTTTGGCCCTAAGGCTTCTAGGGTTCCGCAAATTTCTACAGATGTTTGGTTTTAGGGTTTTTGCATCTCCTTGAAGAAGCCTTCAAGATAACCTGTGTTCTTCTAACTTTCAAGGATTATTGTTGGCATTCATAAGCCCAACAAAACCTAAGGTTGTTATCCCAACCTAGCTGTTAGGTTTTCTAGCCCAGTTGACAAGGGTTTGTGAAGAATCTAAAACTATGATGGAAGATAAGCTTGATGGATCAAGCAACTTCAAGTTCCTGGAAGACAAGACTTCAAAGGAAGATTTATTTTAGGTGATACAAAATGGTTTACCAGAGACAACGATCAATGAATGGAAGGAAGATGACATTAGGACAAGGAAGCCAATCATCTGCTCAAGCCCTTACATTGAAGGACCAGCTTCAAAATAAAAAATGTGACACTGTGACTATCTTCTTCATAAAGATCTTAGATGACAAATATCATCCAGGTGCCATTATAGAAATCATATCAACATCCTCATGTATGCACTTGTATATATTATTTTTATCATTGTCATGAGGGAAATTGCAGGAGGAAGGAACCTTTGTTGAAGTCATGGATCCAGAGGGATCCCAGTGCATTCAGAGGAACAACACACTAGAAGTGAAGACTCTAGGTTTGATTGTTTTAATTATCATGCCTCTAACCTACATTTCAAAAGTTGATAGAGTACAAATAAGTGTTGTAGTTGTGACAACAATCCTTGAATTGTTTTGATTTTAGATATGTACTCATTATTCTCCTTTAGGAGATATTCATGTTTTGTTTCCTTTTGTTTGTTCTCTTGTTTCAGGCAGGTTAACAACAAAGGAAGATGGTTATACTTCAAACTTCAGAGGGAGTCAAAACTAATTGAGGAGGAGGAAGAACATAACCATCATTAAGGAAATCAATGCAATAATACATGATCAGAATCTTTCTATGATTTTGTGGGCAGGCACATGCATGACATAGTGTATGAGTCCTCACCAGATTTTGAAGAACATAACTCCCAAAGAAGCCTTCATTGGAATGAAGCCCAATATTGAACACTTTAGGATATTTTGGTGCACAATGTATTTTTCATGTACCCAAAGAGAAAAGGTCCAAGCTAGACCTTTCAGGGAGAAAGGATATATTTATGGGATAACAATGAATCTTTGAAGACATATCAGATATGCATCCCTGGTCAAATACAGATTGAGACTAGCATAGATGTTGCTTTTGAAGAAGAGATAACCCTTGAAAGATCCAAAGAATCTCAAATGGAGATTAACAGTGAGACAATACATTCTCTCCCTTCAATAGTTCAGAGGGAGACAAACATTATTCCAGTTGCTCCAGTTGATATGCCCATAGATATTACAGTAGGTCATAAATGGCCTACCTAGGCTCGACAAACTCTGCATGAGGCAGAGGAAAACACAAGCCCCTTAAGTCACATCCCGAGAAAGAAAAGATATTTTTAAGCTACTCTTCAACGATGAGCCACATCATTGATTCTGAGCCTTTTTGACATGAAGAAGCGACATGTGAACAGGTATGGCAAGTTTCCATGACAAGAAGAATATCAGTATACCTTAAAGAAATATATATGAGATATTGTTTAGAGACCAGAAGGGAAGTCTGTGGTGACTTCCAAGTGAATCTATAATATCAAGCACGCAGCTAATGGAAGTGTCAAGAAATACAAAGCGAGATCTATAGCCAGAGGATTCCCACAAACAGAAGCAATTGTCTATGATGAGACACTTAATCCAGTAAGCCCAATACACTTCCATACGTACCACCATCTGTGAGTTGGAACCCACATCAAATAGATGGATTCTTGATAAGTTTGTTGGCAAATATTGAACAAGCAGCGAATGCGTGTTGATGATTGTTGTATTTGATGGCAACAGCAGAAATGGCAGGATATGCAGAATAAAACCCCTTGGGGATTCGGACGTAAAAGCACAGGAGGAACAGCATTGAAGAAAACATGCGCATTGAAGAAAACGTGCGCAG
>ML783541.1:0-17672 GCA_009831015.1 Picea engelmannii | reverse complement strand
CGGGTCATATGAAATACCAACTCCCCCGCGGATTGACAATACATATGGTCACAAAACTCCATAGAACCGGGGTCGGGGCTAGCCCCGGCCCGACCCCCCGCCGGTGATAACCATATATGAATTCAAATGGTATTTAACTCAAATGCTTTTCAACGCACAACACGTGGCCTAGCGGTCACCGGAATATGATAAGTCGTTCAACGGAGGGGAGGTCCGGGGGTCGAACCCCGCGACCTCCAAAGATTTTTTAATAAACCATACCATAGACCATAAATGAGGGGACACGTGGCGCCCTCCGATTGGGCCACGTGTCCTCATAACATTTGCTCAAAACTTGACACGTGTCGTTCCATAATTCGTCGACCACCGTCCAACAGAAATGTGCCATGTCACCAAACTGACACGTCATCAAATGCCAAGTCAGCGTACGGATGCCACGTCAGCAGGTACGGATGCCCAGTCAGCTGTACGGCCTCTGCCACGTGGCAGTACGGCCTGCCCAGTCATCATCATTATTTTACCTGTTTGGCTCGGCGAACAGACCTCGATAACTTCTCCATACGGACTCCGTTTGCGAAAGTAAATATACCGCCGGAATCAGGAGAACGAGACGGACGCAATGGCACCGTTTTCGTTGCATTCCGAGCACTTTGAAAATTGAGCATTTTTTAGACCCCTGGTCCAGATTCTGATCAACCAGTTAAGTCTAGCATGGAGTTCGCATATTGAACTCCATGCAATATCAGTTAGATTAGTCAGTCTATCTTACATTCAGTAAACTAAGATTAGGTCTCAGTACCCTAAGGACGAGAGCCTCTGCAACTCTTTTAAATAGGTAATTTTTGGATATTGTAAAGGTCGGATTTTTGGGTGAAGAAATCAATACATCAGTTTCGTTGAACTTGTTCTGCATATGGATTAAAGTCTCTACCTGGTGAATACACTATTGATGGCAGTGTTTGTTTTCTAATCTGTGTGTGTTTTATTGTGAATGCAATCTTGATTTGTGCTAAGTACTTCTTTTTCCTTTTCAGCTATTGCCTAAACTTGTCTTTATTAACATGCAACCTATGATTACAACTATGCCTTGGTGAAGTCTTGTTTTTCTTGCAACCTGTGGGATTGATTGCGTCCTGATACATGTTTTATGCTTGAAATATTATTTTACGCATCAAACTTCTTGCAGCAGGCCACTTATTGAGTGGTGTGTTGTTTTCCTATGCTTTTACCCTTTGTTTTTCACTATTTGTCATTAATGTGCCATCATCTAAGGAGTACCCTCATCCTTGTCCTGTCCAAATCCAACCTTGAGCTTGTATTGGTAAAACCAACCCTCTAAACTGACCCACAAAAAAAACAAAGAATCATTATTCTAAAAACTGATAGGTGGCCTAGCTCTACCCTTTTAGCAATCAAGTGCAGACTTTAGGACCAACAGGAGGTATAAAGGAAAGGAAGGGCACACCTCTCAGGCACCTTTGGATTATTATTGCATTTTGTTTTTGGGCTCTAGAGCACAACAGTTGTGAGGGTTCTGAGAATACAAACCCTAGAGGACAACTCTATGGTGAAAGATCTCACCTCACTTGTTCCAAGCTTGGTCTCGAGAATGCAATACTCCACCCACACCATTCTACAGCGGCTACAGGTACCATCACCCATCTAGGGCAACAGCAGCAGGACGTAACCTTGAGGGTTTTTAGCAAGGGGGTGCACCATTGAGTGAAGGAAGTTTCGATCCAAGAGTTTGAAAAGGATTTTGGACTTTTGGACACTTGGGTTTTCTCTGCAGGGCCTTGACCATCATCTCTAGTGCATTTTGAGATAATTATACTTGCCATTTGATTTTCTGAAGCATTGGTAAGAGTTGGAGAGAAAGAGGGCGTTATTGGAAAGTAGATCTACTCAGTTTGGAACGGAAAAACTTCATATCTCAACGAGAGACTTCACCAAGGGGTTCACCCTGCCCCGATCTATCATTTTTGAGAGTTTCAAAGTATTTGGAGTTCTCAATCAACAGGGTCGAATTATTGGGTCTCTACAGTCTTTAGGAGGGCACAGTTTAGTTTGGAGTTTCAGCATTTTGAGGAGCAGATCTTTGTATTTCAGCTTGAGACTTCAGGAGGGGGTTTACCTTGCCCCGATCTACCATTCCATAGAGTTTTGTGGCATTTGAGGGTTTCCAGTAGCAGGGCCGAAATATTGGATCTTCACAGCTATCCAGGAGGGCGTAACTTTAGCCAAGGGGGTTGGACTTGACCCTGGAGGGAAAGAAGTTAATCTTGTATTGTTCTTCAACTTGTTATCCAGCCTTGAGGCTTGTATCTTCATATCTTGATTGTTTTCTAGCAACTCATATTCCAGCTAGAGGATCTATCTGATATTATTCCAGATCTACAATCTTATTGTATCAGGTTTCTCATATTATCTAAATAAAGGTCAGATCTGTGTTGTTTGATTCCATATCTGGTGTTTCTTGCTATCTCTTGTATTTCTATATGATGCATCTTCAGATCTATGTTCGCATGCTTGATAACTGAATACAGAAACCCTAAAACGCAACTCCAAGAGAAAACATGCAAACACACATCCAAACAACAGTTAACAGAGAGCAGTTAGTGTTCCCAGCGAAAAAATTGGCTTGGGAACATTACATGCCAATAGACACTTATGTTGACAGGTTCAATCTAATATAAATAAAGGTAAATTCCCCATTGAGGAATCATATCACAAGTGTGAGTTTGGAAATTTCAGCAAACACTTGTTCTTGGGAAAAGTGTGCACCTCTCTTGGGCGTTAGGTTTCTAAGGTTTATGAGCACCCTTTTGTGTGCTAGGTGTTTATGGTGGTGGAGGTCTTTCTCTTGAAGAATATAGAAAAGGATTGGTTGGGTTTTCTTCCCTTGTTGAGAAGGGTTTCCCAAGATACTTCTTGTGTACTTGTGCATGGTGTTTCTTCTTGTGATCTTGGTTGTTGCAACAAATTGTCTATGGTTTAAGTAAAATGCTAAAATGGAATGAACTTCATGCTTAAGCCTAGCTTATTGAAAAATAAACAATAGAGCACCCTCTTGTGTGCTCTAGGGTTCATGGTGTGGGGGGTCTTCTCTTGACTCTATAGAAAATGATTGTTGGGTTTTTCCCTTGATTGAGAAGGGTTTTCCCAGGATAAACTCTTGTGTTCCTGTGCATGGTTATTCTTCTTGTGATCTTGGTTACTGCAACTATTGTATATTGTATTGTTGCATTGTTTATGGTTCAAGTACATGCTAAATTGAAATAAACCACATGTGCATGAGCTAAGCATTAAAATTCAACACTTGTGTGGTTGGAGGTGTTTCCTAGCCTTGGGTTAGATGGGTAGTGTTTGCGCACTACATTGTCTAACCCTCGTGGTTAGATGCCCAGACATTGTGGGTTGGATGTCTAGTGTGCCAACCAGAAGAACTAGCTCTAGGGCTAGTTGTCAGATTATGTGTGAGCTAACAAGTTGTTGTTGCCTAGACTCCGTTCGGATTGGGTAGTAGCGCAGTTCTGTGTAAACTGGCTCAACTGCATATTTCAGATTCTATGTGAGATGGATGGTTTCATAGTTTAATGTGAGTTAGATTCCTAGTTATGTGTGAGCTAGATGAAATGTAACGTCCCTCGGCCACCAACAGGCTGAAAACATGCTACCTCAGGCATACACTGTCTCCAAGACTGATACCCAAGTGACGTACCCAACCAGCCAGGCTAGCATCACCACTTGGAATTTTCCTTGTTCTGATATTCATATATATATATATATATATAATACAATTTAAACAGATATAAACACTCTGCTCATACACCTATTCCTGCAAAAGCAACATTAACACATACATGCAATATATACATGTAATTCTAATAACATTATAACTTGTATACTAGATAGACAGCATACAATGAACAGAGAATCGGTACTTATCTTTTGATTGAGAAGACCATCGACTACGTGCAGACCTTCCACGGACATCCTAGCCTTAGACCACACTGCTCATCACTCTAAGCAGGGGTCACCCCCGAGCTGGGACTAAACTCCATCAGGCGAGGGATTTCTAGGCTACGCAAGGTCGACATGATAGTCGCACAGTTCAATAGAAAGGATTTCCTCCCAGGAGCCACTTACGCCCACCGCTCACAGACTCTCATTCCCCACATGCATGTCCCACCCCAGAAGTATACACCTTCACTGTCACACAGTCCATCGAATGCTCCACGTCCCTTCTGAGGCTTCAGAAACAGGTCGGACAGGAATTCTCAGAACTCTATAGCAGCTACAGGACTCCCTCCAGGAGAACTCACTTCCTCAACACACTCTCACCTGGAGAGAGTTAGTCACAGGCCTGACAACCTGCTTCTTCTATCCACGAGCCTGACAACCCGCTTCTTCACTCCCGCTCCTCAACACACGGGAATGGTGATGGCAACAACAGAAACTAGACGTGGGGGACGGTAATGAAGGAACAATACGCAGGCAACCCGCAGGGTATAGGTTGAGCAAGGGTATCAATTTGGGCTTGTTGCAGAGGTTCGGGGTGGTTGAGGAATTCAACAATGGCGTTCCAGGGTTACCGTGTGGTTGTTGGGTGCGCTGGTGCAAAATGGAAAAAGATCCCCAAAACAGTAAGAATTCCCACTTATATTTGCATGTGCCTGAGCTAACACATGGCACTCATGAAGCGTGTTCCTCTCCATTTGGAAGTCGTACCTTTTCCCCAAAGGAACTTGAATGAAAGGTGTCAAGTAAGGGGAGTGGATCCACGAAAAAAAAAGGTTGATAAGTGATATATACCACAGGATCAAGGCGAAGAGAGTAATCCAATGGAATAAGTCCCGAATAAAGGTGTCGATGGAACCATTATATTCCATCATGAAAAATACTACAATGACAGATGTAGTACTACTCGAAGGGGTACCAACAAAGGTTACAGAGGTTTCCAACAAAATGAAACATTTGTTTAGAATAACCCGTGAAATTGTCTGTATTTACTACATGTAATCTTCTTCGACCGCAATTTTACTTGTCAAACAACAGATCTCTATGCTTTAAAGGCACCGACAGTACACATCTCTACCCTGGAAAAAATAATCCCACAATTTTTTGCAGAGGAAAGTGTTTTGATACCACTTGTAAGGTACCAGGGGTATTATAATAAGCAGAAATGAAAATATTACACCAGCGGAACAAAATATAGAAAATAACAACACCAACAATGATACTTTTATTAATAGAAAGCCAAGTTCACTTGCTTCTTCGAGATTGCAACCTCCAACAGAACAGAGCTCTATTACAATAATTCTCAAGACAAGACTTTCTCATGCCTTCTACTCATGTTTATACTAATTCTATCTTCAAAAGAACATTTTAGAGGAAGAACTTTCTAGAAGCGGAAACTTCTATTATGTCTTCTTACTTTAGACTTGTTCAAATTATTATCTAGGCCTTATTTACTAACATCGATCTTTATTACATAGAAAATATATTATTCTACCTATGTCAGGAGTTAGGGAGGTTAGGTCCATAACATTCTTGGAATTTAATGTTTCATGCTTCAATACACTATAGGAGGTTGACATTTCTTATACTCGTTATATTTTGTATCATTATTGGAAAATGTTCTAGGGAATGGTATCATCCTCCATACTTAGTACAAAATTTCAAATCAATTATGTCTTTCAAAGGATAATCATGACTTAAATGATATTCTTTATAAAATGCAAAGAAAAATTTTCTAAAGTATCCTCCTTGACCTTCATGTTGATCACCTCAACCTCCATAACTGCACCATCAATTTGATAGCCTCCATCACTTCTTCCTTGATAGTCTCCCTCACCTCTACCTCTCTGTGAGACCTGCTTTTGATGTACAACTTGTGCATGCTATACAGTCTAGTAGTCAGGTATATTCTTACCATTGTGCTAACATTTTGATGTATTGTGGGTGGGTTCTTTGCAAATGGCATTGCACTTCTGCTTAACATTCTTTAAATTGTGTGGGCATCTTTTGTAGTGTGGTTCATTATAGCTTCACAGATTTCACAATAGTATTTGACTTGAACTATTCTAACATCCTAATGTATGTCAGTCAACTCTCTATATTTGTAGTGTTCTTTGTATGACCCTTGTTCATATTATGGCACACCATAAGTCTGATATTATCTTTGTAAGGTTACTCAACGATCTTTGCATCATCTCCAATTTTTCTTCCGATCTTTTATCTATCAACAAAGCTACCCAATCATCATTAGATTCAATTTGATGAGATTTCTAAGTGCCTCTTGACAAGATTTAATTTTATGCATTCTCAAGGGTGCCCTGATTTTATGAAGCAAACCTACACCAAACAATTGAACTAGGAGCTCTTTGTCGATAATATAAGGGGTCAAGAAATGAGTGTAGAATTTCATATAAAACTAAACTAGCATCGACTTGAGTCAAATAATTAACATGATAAGGTACTTTGTGTAAGTCGTTATATGCTTAAGATTGTGTATCCTTCAGCTGATCATTTTAGCATCCGAGTCTACAAGGCCCATGCCATACTAACCATTGGGTTTGTGCCTTCCAATCTATGTGGTCGTCTCTTTGGCCAGGTGGACATGGATTCCTAGACATAAAATTCCCAAACATATGTATTCCTCCACGTTAGTTTTTTAGCTTAAAAATATTGTGCAAGTCAATCTTGATGACAACAATCCAACTCCATTGATGTAAATGAGATATAGATGATATTGTGTCCAATAATCTCCGAAGACATTCTAAGTACTTATATTTAGCTATGCAAACTTTTAGCAGTACATTTCATCTTGCTGTAACTTTTTATAATCGAACAAAGATCTAACGGAATTTATATTGAGCATGCTTCAATAAGTACTTCTGCAATTTAGAGCATTGCATCCAACACACACTATAAATCATACCACTGCCAAAAGTGTGTCATCCCATGCAAGGAAAAACCGTTAAATAAGTATGCCTTTGAAATTGCCCTCTATCTAATTGTAGGCAACTACATGTCCTCTAGTTCTATTTTGTAGCAACATCCCACTCCAACAAAGTTATTACTGATCTGGAGTTTTGTAAGATAATCTCATGCAAATCTACAACAATGGACTTGAATTGCTTTTGAAGATCCAGAATTTTGGCCATTGCTGGAAACTGCTCAAGAACAAAATTTTGTGGTAGTAAAAAAAAAACTGAAAAAAAAACTATCAGAATTTCCGGATAGCATTAAAAGAGGTCCCAATATGGTAACTTCTCCAAGCCATTGCATCGGATGATGTTGACATGTTTCAAGCAACATGTAAAGATGCAACTAAAAATTATGTACTCCTTCAAATTAATGGATGTTCTTCCAACTCTCCTGAAAAGTAGGGTATTTAATTCATAGCCCTACTCTTAAGTGATCCGATATCAAATGCTTAGTCATCCTGTTACGAATTTTAGCCAAAACGCTGCCTCTTATGATAAAGGCAGAGAATTTTATTAGAAACTCATGCCCATCTACCACCTTTACCTGTTGCAACTACAAATCAGTAAGATGCTCGTACATTTATGTTCCCACATTCCCAGAAATGAAAACTTCCAAGATTTCAGAACTCCTTTAGTATGAGTTTGGAGAAATTCAATTATTAGTTGCACATAAAATTACAAACAAAAACTACACCACCGGTGGCTTGCAAAATCAAGTGAACAAAAGCACATTTATAATCAGATCTACAATGCTGATTGGTCACCAGCATTATTTAAATCCATTTCGACTTGACGGATAGTCCATTGGATGCCTTCCAGCTTCTGCAGGAATATTAAATTGTATTATGATTCTGAAATATTTTTGGTGTGTATGTGTGATAAACTAAACATTACCTGCTACAAATATGACACAATTAAATCGTAAACTTGCCTTCACTAGATCATGGTATCGCCTTGCAATGTTATCGAAGTGAGGATCCACTCCCTGATACTCACGTAGCCGCGTCACCTATTTGTAATAGCCACAAGTTTATATTAATACACAATGAAAGTAAGCAAATATCCTTCTGTAAAAAGAGAATTACCTAGCTAAATAATGCAGAAACAGGTGATAATTGTGAACTTGTTTTTCCTGAGCAACAAACTGAAGGATGGAGTGGAAATAAAAGCTCTGAATGCCATGACTCATAACAATGTTACTACTGCAAGTTCAATAGATTGTCTCATAACAATATTATGTCCGTTCAACTGGAAGAAAATTTCACTCTTACAGCTTTGTTATAAGCTGCAGATGCCTCCTCGCTTGCCTCAAGAAGGTATGTTCTGAAAACAAGCAGTTTTAAACAAGTGAGGCAGATTTATATGACATATCACACATGACGTGACAACTTTTTTAATATTCTCCATACCTAATTTTATGAAGTGCAGGTATTGACTCTTGAGTATAAGTATCCCGCAAGAGGAGATGTTCCAGAACCCTGCAATACCAAGTAAAAACATATCACACGTGTAATCTGTTTCCTTACTAGCTTGATATGGATCAGCAGAACAACAATCTGAACTGACAAGACAAACTTTACAAAAGGAAGAACAGGTGAAACCATATAAATGAAAGAGAGGAAAGAGCTAAATACACACAAGGAGCTATGACAAAAGAACTGTGTTGAGGCAAAAAATTAAGATAAACATCAGCAGCATAAAAACAGAGAACAAAGATTGAATGAAAAACATACTTTCTTCATACAAGAAGAACCACAAACTTCAATGTATCTCCCACGTGAAGTAGAAATTCCTATCTATAGGCTAGGGAGAACTATTTTACACTTTTTCAATGTACACCACAATTAATGCATAGGTAGCCTGTTGGCATGTTTTCAGACAGAGGCAGAGTATGCGTGTTTGTCATTGATGGCAAAGATCAAGACCAGCAGTGCAACGATGATCGCATGGCAAGATCAGAAGCAAAAACTCCAGGAGTCAAGGAAGCAACTCACAACAAGAATGATGAAATTGCGAAATGTGAAACCACGACATTTCGGGGTTTCGGATACCGGGAGTTGGAGGTGTCAAGGACACTCACGACAAGAATGCTAAAATCGCGAAATGCGAAACCACGACTTAATCTGAGTCGTTGATCAAAGGGAGATCGTGGACCGTTGATCTAACTCCATTTTGGAGTTTCGGATACCGATAGTTAGAGGTGTCAAGAACACTCACGACAAGAATGACGAAATCGCAAAATGCGAAACCACGACTTAATCTGAGTCGTTGATCAAAGGAAGATTGTGGACCGTTGATCTAACTCCATTTCGGAGTTTCGGATACCGGGAGTTGGAGGAGTCAAGGAAGCAACTCACGGCAAGAACTCACGATATGCGAAATCACGAAAAGATCTGAACCATCGAACCATCAAGATTGTGGACCGTTGATCTGACTCAATTTCGGAGTTTCGGCGATCGCAACATGAAGAGTCGAGACTCTTCATCACAGGTGTCCCGAAGTTGCGAAATGCCGAAAATTTCGGTGTTCGTGACTTGGAGTGTCGAAACACTTCAACACAGAGATGCCAAAACGCAAAAATGCGAAACGTCGAAAATTTCGGGGTTCGTGACTTGGAGTGTCGAAACACTTCACCACAGAAATGTCGAAACGCCGAAATACCTTTTGGTGTAGGCTGTGGTCACCATCAGTGGTCATGTGAGAGGGAGGAGCTAGCACTAGGTTAAGCTCCTTTTCGGCGATTGTAACATGAAGAGTCGAGACTCTTCACCACAGGAATGTCGAAATGCCGAAATGTCGAAATTCGAATCGCGAAAGCGCCTTCTGAACAGGCGTGTGGTCACCGCCTGAGGCCACATGTGAAAGGAAAGGTGAAAGGTGCCAAAGGCATAAGGCTCAAGAGGTTCACAGTGTAACTGCCAGAAACCACTGATTGTTTCTGCACAGAAAAAATCAAAGAGGCCTCAGTGTGATTGCCAGAGGAGCTGAAGAGTCTCAAGGCATCTACCAGTGGAATGAAGACTGTTCATAGAGGCGATTGACAGTTGGAAGAGCGTTGAAGTCTGTAACTGCAACAGAGAGGATGAGCTCGACTATGATAGAGAAGACGAAGAGTCTTGACTGCTAGACAGGCTAAGGAATCTCAGCATAACACCCAGTGATGATGAACGCATGGATATAACCGTCAGAAAAACTGAGGAATTGCCATGATGATCAGGAAGAGGACTCGACACGAGGAGAACATGCAGAACAGAGAGAGTGTGTTGATGCTCGAGGGTGTGAAGCGGTGGCAATGTGGAGTGGCAGTGAATATCCCGATGTGGAGAACAATGGCGTGGAGTAGAGCATGCAAAAGCATTGCGCATATAGCATGCACAAGGTGCACAGAAACTATAAGAATGCAGAACAAAGAAGAGATGAGTGATGTTGTTGAGAGTGATTCAGGCGTGTAGAAGGAGGCAATGTGCAGCAGCTGAAATAAACAGAAGAGGAATGGTGCATTGAATGGACATGGCGCACAGAGCATAAAAGGTAGAAGAACAGAAAGCGCAAGGCATGTGTGCAGGAAGACAGTGAGACAGACAGAGCAGGGCAATGTAGCAGAACAGTGATGAGACTGGTAAGCCATTGATGAACATTATATCACTGTAATAAGTTTCAGTAGCAAAAATTGATATTGCAGGGTGGTTGGGAGGTGCTAGGGAGGACTGTTGTCCTCAGAGGTTCAAGTGGGTGTTTGAACACAGGGAGTTGTAGCTTCCATCTGGTTGCAGCCAGAAAAGTGAGGGTGGTAGGGAGGTGCAAGGGAGAACTGTTGTTCTCTATTATACAAGTTGGTGCCTGTGTGACTGGAAGTTGGTGCTTCCATCCAGTTGGTGCTGGAACATTTAGGGAGTTGTTGCTTCCTTCTAGTGGGTGCTAGAGAAACCAGGGAGTTGGTGCTTCCTTCTAGTGGGTGCTAGAGAAACTAGGGAGTTGGTGCTTCCTTCTAGTAGGTGCTAGAGAAAACAAAGAGTTGGTGCTCTCAGCAAGTTGCATCTTGCAAAACAGAGGTTGTAGCCTCACAATGAGTTGGAGCTCATATGTATGATAATGTACAGAATGTAAAGATTACTTATCATACCAAGAAGAAGAGGTTTTTACCCTTTATGGGCTTCCTCAGGAAATATCTGTCTCTGTATATTTCATATGTGTGACTGATGTCGAATGTTCTATTGCTTACCTCTCTGCATTATTGTGATTGTCATTGAGTGCTCTATAAAGAGTTTTAAAATAAGCATAATTGTTTAAGCACGGTAACAACTGATTCACCCCCCCCCCCTCTCAGTTGTCCAACATAGCCAGGGTGCATGGGCGCAGGTGCTAGTGCGTCAATTCTCAAATCTGGGTGCAAGAAAGTACAAGAGGGAGGATGCGTCACTTGTGTGCATACATGCTAAAAAAAATTGAAAATACAAAACTAACTAAGAAATGTAAAAAAATTCTATGGGGAAGGTGTGTCATTTATGAGTTGAAAACTAA
Source organism: Picea engelmannii (assembly GCA_009831015.1). NCBI lineage: Eukaryota > Viridiplantae > Streptophyta > Pinopsida > Pinales > Pinaceae > Picea > Picea engelmannii. The sequence goes on along the minus strand of ML783541.1, from coordinate 6,159 downwards.
GAAATTTCAACTTATTTTTAATGGTCGCCACACCCCTTTTTTTCAAATTTTAATTTTTTTATTTAATTGGGGGACTGATCTCAACCCCAAATCATACTACAAGGATCACAAGACCCACATAAGAAGGACCAATTGCCTAGGCTGAAGCACCCCACAGGAGGGATTATATCTGTGACATGGGACAACAACCCCTCTAACAAACAGATCCTTGCTTCATAGGTCAATGCCCCCAAAACGACCTTGGGACACAACCTATAATGGGGGACGTACACCAAATCTTGTCCAAGGATGCAAGGCATGTCCCAAAATAGGTTTTGTGTTGCATTGGTGCTCATATACATGTAGGAGGAACACACAAGTGCACATCGGGTGCATAGGTGCACATATGTAATGCACGTGCATGCATCTGCACACCCAATTTGTGCACCAGAAGAGCAGGTTGTGCACCCTAACTGCACAAATTAATGCCAAGGGAGAGGGAAGCCCACCACGCCACATAGAATACTCTAGCGCAGTAGTTAGGACATGCAATTGCATTAAAACAATTGAAGTTGGGATGAGAATATTAGGACTAACAATAAAACATAATGACCTTATAAGACTTAGGGAAGTTGTCATGAACAAAATACTTGCAAAGAAGAAAAGGACATCGTTCCCCATTAGGTTGAGACTCGAGAGTGAAATGCAATCTGAAAAAATATACAGTCCCTGCAAATGCAGCTCTACATATGCTAATGCCTTGGACAAGGAGAACATGCAGAAGAAACGTGGATTTGGATAATAACTTCGTCACAAAATTTAGCTTTAAGTAGATATTTTAAAATGAAAACTTTTACAAAGAAGCATAAGACCATCCATTTTGATATATTTTGCGAAGAAAAAATTGTATTGATTATGTTTTGGGAATTAATGTAACACACCCGACCCCTAAATGCTCTTTTAAGGGGTGGGGCATCATAATTTTGTTTTCCTTAACTCTCTCAAATATTAATTATGGGATTTCTATAGGTCCCCCTTTCTCCAAGGTGTAGGTTCTTCCAAACCCGTTGGCTCTTTCCTGGCCCCTTTGAAGAATTTGAACAACAGGCGCTAGCTTTCCATGCTAGGTCCCTTCCTTCATATGACCTCGGGCTGTGACCCGGTGCCTACTCAAAGAGCGCTTTGGAACTTTGGGCTTCAGGCGTTTTCACTTCACCACTCGCCAATTCTCCCGAACTCCGAACTGGCGAAGTTTAGAAATGACGTGAGAGGGATCAACGGTCCCTTCTCCCTTTTCAGATCAACAGCCCACCGAAACGTCGGGCCCAGGCGCTTCGGCGAGTTCCGAACTGCTTCTCCACAAAACCTCCAGAGTGACAAATCTCTGAAGTTCACAATCCGACGCCACGTGTACTCAAAGAATTGTCGACTTCAATTCACTTCGAGACTCCGGGCTTCAACAGTTCTTGAGTCTTCACACACGCAAACCTCTGGAGTGTCGGATCCTCTGACACACGTCCCCACGTGGCTTTATCTCGTTCATACCATCTCTAGGTTCCAATCTCCCGCAGGGAGGGTCCATCCATCCACCAATCCAATGACTGGCTTAACCCTCGTCTAATACACAGACTAGCAAGGAATTCGACACTTTGACACTTCGGCGTTGAATGCCTCTTTACCGTCTACGCACGAGATCTCCTGAAGTCCCATGAGCTTGCCACGTAGTTCCGGCCTTCAGACCTTTTGGTCTCTCTTCGTACTACACCCCAAATCCTCCAGAGTCCGAAGTCTCGGAGTTCCAGTCACTTTACCAACCACTTTGGCTAGGTGGGCTCATACCAAGGATTGACACGTATAAGGGTCAGGGGTGACACATGTCATGTTTCAATGGGTCTATAGGGTATGTGATACGCACAAATCCGAGTGACACGTGGCACGTCAAACTTGGGTCCACGTCACCCTGGGTGACGTCACTGCACTACATCACTCTGGACTAACTGTCCTTAATGCCCTTCAATCTCGCAGCCAAGGTTGGTCCACATACCCCTTGGACCAACGGTCTCTACTACTTCGTAACTTCGGCGTTCGGAGGTTTCATGCTATAGACTTTTCCTTTCTCCCGAAGTAGTCAACACTGAATTGACCATGGGGTAGATCCAACGATCAGGGAGGGATCCAACATGCCCTCAAATCAATGGTTCCCATCACTTCGTTGTTTTGGCCTTCGGGGATTTTGATGCTATAGCATCTCCATTCTCCCGAAGTGGAACTTCGTCGAAGTACCATACGCGAAACCTTCCACTAGACGATCGGACGGTCGAGAAGGGGCCCCAACAAACTCCCCAGATCAACGACTCACAACCTTTCGCAACTCCGGCATTCGAGTATTTTTTATAGTTATGAAGTTTGACATCCCAGGGCTTCAAGCTCGCAAAGCTCCGAAGCCATCAAGAGTTAGCTCCTTTCGAACTTAGCACAGGGTTCCTAGACCTTGGTCATATGGGACCTCCAAAAATTCTCTTGGTTACACGCTTGACTCTTGGCCAGAAATTTGTCAAGGTCGTGGGCATGAGCCCTTGGTTCGAGGGATCGGTAGGGCTTAAGCATTCCAGTTAACCCCATCTCAAAATATCCGGTCAGCTAGACCACCAGAGTCACAAAGATCGAACATCCAAACAATATACCACCAATCAAACGCAATATTTTACAGAAGGACGATAAACACCATTATCATCCATTTTACGCAAGGCACAAGCTATCACATTTACAGATAATCAAATCATGCAGTTCAATTCTAGGATACCGTGCATAAAAATACTTATCTATTACAGTCGATCACCAACAGACTGACTGTGGGTGTTAGCCTCTCCACCCAACCAAGGCTCAGAGGCATTCATTCTTAGCACTCTAGCCACCCCCACGCCAAGCCATGATATCACTAGGGAACTCTCGCAGTTTCTCAGGGATTCTTTCTTTGTTTTAGCTTCTGGTCGGGTTTTGTTCTTTGCACACTCTCAGAGATTTTCCTCTCTGTTACAGCCTTGACGAGGTTTAACTGATGCATCCTCAGCATCAAGCTCGCGGCCTTCTTCTCAGGTTCTCAGCTGGAGAGCTTCTCGCATTCTGCACTCTTTTGTTTTTTCTCTTACGTGCCTTGCACGCACATCCCTCCTATCTTGTTCCTTGTATCAGAAGGAAAACTCGGGTCAGTGTGGGTCTGCAAGACCCTGTGGTACTTTGGGTTGACATTCTTCAGCTAGACCATGCTTCCATCCATGGGGTTGGTTGATGGTTCAACCATCGGTCCTTTCTTCATTAGTTGATTCCTCCTTGGGAAATTTGGGGTCATTCGATATAATGAACCCTCTCTTATAGTTTTCACATTCTTTCCTCTAGTGATATCATGGTTAGTACTTCGAGGCTTCACCCCCACAATCAATCATTGGCAGTTTAAACCATAATACATTTACATTGTTCTCATGCCATAGAATGGTGATTATGATTACTGATTAATTACAAGCTGGGGGAAACAGGGGTGTTACAATTAATATCCAATTTTGGTAGTTAATGGAAGCTCAAGTGCAAAGAGGCTCCATTAAAATGAACGGGATATTTGAAAAATATTATTATGTAAAAAATAAGCTTCCCTAATAAGGATAGAGATGGATGGACAAGATTACCCTGAGAATTTCAAAAGAGACGAGGGATAGCACCAAAGTCACTAGACTTGAGACACAAGACTCGTTTTGGCTGAAGAGTCAAACTCGACTCAAGACTCAACAAAAACTCGTGAATGACCCAAATTGCATTCATATACCTTTTCAACCTAGCATTCTTACAAGCAAACTGATCCTTCATTTGCATGATCACTAAACCGGAATCCCCTACAATATTTAAGAATATGATTCCCATGTCCTTCACTATATCTAAGCCTAGAAGAAGAGCTTCATAGTTTGCCACATTATTTGTTGATTCAAATTCTAATCTGTAGGCATATCTATGAATGTCATCTTGAAGGGATGTGAAAACTATGCCCACACTAGCACCGCACTAGCACCTGTTCTAGATTGAGCTCTATCAAAGTTCATTTTCCACATAACATTATTGTCTTCTCTAGGAGCTGTGGAATTAGCTAGAACGATATAAGTTCCAAGATCTTCATCAAAACAAACCAACTCGTCCATTGGATCTTAGGGATCTTCTACATGATATTTCTTCATTTGCTCTCAGTGCAAGGTTGTTGAGATTGGATAGCAAGGAAGGTCTTCACCATGCATGGCATCCTAGCATGGAGGAGGACAATGAAGCTTATCCAAGTTGATGGGTTAATCTTTTTCTTAAAATTGTACTGAGGAAAAAGTACATTAAATGGGTTATATTTTAATGTTGACTTAATGAGTACTTTTTATAAAGTTGAAGTGGGAAATAATTTAAGTTGTGGTCTTTTAATCTCGACCATTGATCTCATAAGGTGTATGAGGATCAATCTTGGCCCTCCATCCTTTTGGAGATAGGGTTTCTCACTTGCTCATTGAGTAAAAAGGAGATCAACTTGGAGAGGGGTGCATTATGCACAAGAGAGGTAATTTTCTAAAGAAAGAAAGAGGAGAATTGCTTGAGGGTTTGGAGAGAGAGTTTGCAAGGAGACAGAGGAGGTTTCTACACTGAGATTGGCACACATCTTCAACATTGCAGAGGTTTTCTCCTGCAGATCTGATCAGGAGGATTTGCAGAAGGGGGCCATACATTTGTTGAGGAGGTTTTGTATTTGGCTGGGCTGATTTTATTGTAAGAGAACTCTATATTTTCCTACTCAATAATAATAAAATCCAAATCTGTTGCATTGGTTTTCCCTCCGGGGTTTTTCCTGGGACGAATTGTCCAAAAATTACTTGTGTACATGTGATATGATTGTTGTTATCTTTTACTGTTAAGTTCTCAGTTATTATTTTCTGTTGTGTATTATTTATTTGTGAAGAAAAGCAGGCAGAATTAGTTAACAGAAAAATTAATTGATTTGGTGAACTGGGTTTGAAGAAAATTCACAAAGGTCATATAAGTGTTTTCACAAGTGGGTGTGGTAGCATAAGATAAATCCATTTGAATGTTATCTCCTAAATTTGCAACCCATTTTCGTAATAGGAGCATTCCCCAAGCATCAAGAACATCTATGACTACTACATCCATTAACAACGAGATGTCCAGGTATGCAACTAGCTTTACTTGGATATCCTTAATTAGACAACATACTTTAATTTCTCTAGAGTCCATTGTGCAGATATTCTTGTATGGCCCAATGGTCTTTAAGCCTAGTCAATTCATAACTTTTAGTGACATGACATTGGTTGATGCTTCTGAATCCAACATGAAGTTATGGAGGCATAAGTCATTTACTATTAATAAAATGAAGAAAGGGAGATGACTACCGAGCAATCTTCATTGGTACCAATGACTTGATTCAGTCCAACAGCTTTTTCCGTGCCAAGTAACGCTTTTGGTTTTATGTTTACCAAAGAAACCTTAGCTAATTCGATCAAAGGGATGGGGATCTTAACATTACTAGCCCAACTTGTTATATCGATATTTATATCGGGCAAGGCACTTGTTGAGGATTTACTTGACAATGGGTTGCTTGTTTTTTGGGAAACATTATAGGACCTTCTCTGTGTTGATGTTTGGACAACATCGGGAATACATTCCTCCAAATATATATATATATATATAATATGACATGATATTTATAATACAACGTATAAATATACTTAATAAATAAGTAGTTACTTATTATCCAAGGGACACATCCTTTCATGGATGGTCATCATATGTTCTATATCACTGTTGAATATGTCGGCGATATAACGGTTATGTCGCGACATTTCCCGAAATTTTAACCCTGCCGAAATTTTCGTTTTAAAATGTCGCGACATTTCCGACACTTTCAATGTGTCGCGACACTATCATTAACCCACGACACTTTCTCATTAACCCGCGAGTCGATGGAAAGTGTCGGCCTGCTCCAATTTTTTGCCAAAACTAAAATGCGTGAGGGGTTTTAAAGCCCGCGGGTAGCTCTTTTTGTTTTCTATTTCACTTGTGAAGTGTGAGAGAGCAAGAGAGGTGTGAGGAAAACCATTGTGCATCTATCCAAGGAGGAGAAAGCCAAGGATTTTGCTTCCATTA